>JAXGGA010007279.1:0-63767 GCA_038373865.1 Uloborus plumipes | reverse complement strand
ATTATTTTCACCCATAAGCTCCAAAATTCGCATTGGAAGTAGCGTTTCTTGTAACATCAAAGCACGTGTCCGCAGTGTTTCTGCACATTTGTGCTGCTGACGTTGTTTTATTTGCTTTTATTTTATATAACACCATATTAATTAACAAAGAGTATCATCTCACTAACGAGAGTAAAACAGGTTTTGATACTGAAACTTCGAAATTTCGAAGAAATCTGCGGTTAAGGTTAAATGCCGCAAAATTCGTCGAAGAAGCTTACTTATTAAATGAAGTATTTTTCTCTTCTGTGGTTTTCCTTTACATCACAATATTCTTGGGGTTTGAAAGAAAGAAAGAAAGAAAATTATTAGTGTTGGAACTTTAATAGTTTCAACTATTTATTTAAATTTATGCAAAAGTGATACATGCCATTAAATTTTAGTCATTCAAATTTGACATATTTCATTCACCAGCATTGTACATTATGTACAACCTGTTTCCAGCGGTATGGAAGGCGTAGGTAGAACCTCTGTAGCTCTGTTGTAGAAGCTCCGCTTCAAACACCAGAAGTCACGGGTTCGATTCCTACCTTGCCTTGGGTGTTCTCCCCTTCCATCTGGGTTGCAAATTTGTCGTGTGCACATTTCTGTGAATAAAAAAAGGGAACATTATTGTGGATTATCAGAGATGAAAACTTCTCCATCGAGAATAACAAAACACCTTTCATATGTTACCGAATCAAATCAAGTCATTAGATAGCAGTAACAGCTCTTCTTTCGGTGATAGTTCTAATAGAACGGTATACTGCTGTTAAATTATCTGGAACATTTTAAAGCGAACGTCACGAAGGGGGTCCTTCGTTTTGGAAATTAAGCCTAGGTCACAAACACATAAAACCTTGTGAATCTAACTTAACAACTTTTAAGAACAACTGATTTAATTTTTGAAACTAAGAAACAGAAGACGATTACACGTCAGAAAATCGGTTGAGAAATGTAGCCGCGGTGTCCTAATCAGTGAGGCATCTCGACTCGCAATCGAAGGGTCCCGGGTTCGTTCCTAGCCAGTCGCAGATCCACCGTGTTTACTGATGGTAACTGGGGTACGTTAAATATGTTCATGGTCACAAATTCCTCCAAGTTTTCATTTTGAGTCGATTCCTCTAGGAGTGCTAGACAGGGATTGCTCGGTTCCTAGTCTGGAACAAAAAATAGAGCGCTCTTCACTGCCTATCTAACCAATTATACCACTAGTAGTGGTAGCGGTGCTGGGAGCCCTGGAGTGAATGTGTGTGTGTGGTTGAGAGATGATCTTTTTTAAGAATATTTTCGGAAAAACAGAGATTCGAAAAGACTTTTATTTTACTAATTTTATAGTTTTTAGACGATCACGATCTGCTTACTGTTTATTAATTGTTATTAATTGTTTTGTCTTACGGTCTGTTTTTTACGAAGTGAAGAATGTTTCTTCCAGCTCCTATAGAAATGAGCTCATTTTGAGACATCATTTACAAATCTGCATAGTATTCCAAATTGCGAATTAGAGTATTTTTACTATTTCAAGAAGTTAATAAAAATTGAGTGGTATTTAATGCTTCAAAATTTCAAAAAAGATACTTCGGGAGTATTGAAATTCTCATTCTCACATTGTTATTTTTCTAATTCAATTTAATGTGATTTGCTGCTTTTCTCAATCGAGAAGCTTTCACCTCCAATAATCCAAAACAATAATCTAAATTTTTATTTACATCAGGACAATACGCGAAGATTCATAATACAGATGAAGAAAAGAGCATCTAAGGCACCGATGAGAATCGAACCCACTGTCTCTGATATTTGAAGCAAAGCTTCTGCAAACTAATCAACGGAGGCTCCATGTGTCAATTGTTTATGTTTTGATATTAAAAGGCACTCGTTTCAACAGTTACATTCCATTAGTTTTCTAACTGGATCCAGGACCGTCATTTCGATTTTTTCCGGGGGGGGGGGGGAGAGAAGGGTGTATGCACAATGTAAATTTGCCAAAAAATGGCAAAAACCTCGCCTACTTTCGTGTAAAAACATTGATTTCCCAAAGTCAGGGGAGGGGGCAATTGACCCCCCCTCCCTGAACCTCGAAATGACGGGCCTGACTGGATCTTCGAAACTGAGGGGCAGTGTCTGTATTCCTCAACTCTGCTTGCTCCAAAGCACAGGCTATTAGGCATATTTCAAAATGGGGTCTCAGTGGCTGAGCGGTCTAAGGCGTGTATAGCCGATAACTCTGAGGGTTCGACTCCCACCCTCGCTCCGGATGAACTTTCCTTCCTTTGTGATGTAACTCTTTCATTCATTGTCTGCACAAGATATATGTAATAAAAAATATATGTAACGGAGGCAAAATACTAGATTTTAGTCCTCATCAAAAACCTGGGCATATAGCCCAAACGAAACGAAACGAAACGAAATTTCAAAATAGAGAACTCTCCTCGTAAGCAAGTGGTCGCGGATAACTCTGAGACGGTGGGTTCGACTCCCACCCTCGCTCCGGATGTACTTTCCTTCCTTTGTGATGTAACTCCTTCATACATTGTCTGTACAAGATATATGTAATAAAAATCATGTGTAATGGAGGCAAAACACTAGATTGTAGTCCTCATCAAAAACCTGGGCATATAGCCCCAAACGAAACGAAACGAAAAAGTGGTCGCGGGTTCGAATCCCGCCTTGCCCATGGATGTTATTTCATCCTCTCTGTGCCGTAAAGCTGTCCTGTGTTTATCAGGAGGCAAAGCGCATAGCACGCAGTCCTCATGTATGTTGAAGCTGATGGCTTCTGGGGGAAAAAAAATCCAAATGATTTGTTGATTGTTGACGCTGTATTTCTAAAGCTGTTAGCAACAAACAGAGCTCAAAAGTTGCAACGGCTGTTAGTTTCCATGTTAAATACAGTAGATTTAATTAGAATTTCTGAAGATTTGCGACATTACACACCAAGTCAAAATGGAATTTGCGTAAGTTATTTTCCATTGTAATATTAATTCCATTATTTAGAAACACTTTGAGTAATTCAAACGAATTGAGTTTTGGTGCTGTATGTTTGTTTTTACAAAGTGAGTTTTATTTGCTTTATCCTAACACTCGATTTGCTAAAAGTTATTAGAGAAAGATTTGTTGCAATTGTGTTGAAATTCCACAATATATGAGTAACCATCAATTCTAATCCCTACAATATTTCTTAGACCCACATTTCCTTTTTTTTTTTTTTTTTTTGAAGCAGATTTCATTTTGTTTTACAATTTTTTATGTGTGCAATCCACATTGAAATTTATGTGTAAAAAGTAACATCCAAGTAACCAATTTAACACCCCTTGTCAAATTGGCTGCATTTTCTGTTTTTTATCAGTTCTGTCATTATATATATTTCTGCGGAAGAAAAACTCTTTATTCGAACGAATCAGATTTATCGCTTACCAATGACAACAGTGGAACAGCTCAGAAATTAAAGAAAAATTAATTAATAAATAAATAAGTTATTCATTCAAAATCTATATTGCTGATTTTTTGCCACAAATTCTAACACAAACTTAGCTTTTGAGGTGGCTTATAAAAGCATTAATGGCTCTTTTAGAGAATTTCCTAATTTAGAAGAACATTTGGCAAACTTAAAAACATTTCACTATTAATTTAAATTGAAGAAACCAACCTGTAATCGTATCATAAAAATATATCATAAAAAATGTTTTGAGTTCTTTTAATAAAATTGGTGTAAAATTAGTAGAATTTAATGGCTGGATTTTCTAAAATACTATTTTCCCAAACTGCACGGATATTGCTATTAGTGAGCAGTAAGTGCTTTACTATTACGTTATTATGAACGATGACATACTGTCGTCCCCGCTTAATCGTTTAACGGATAAACATACACCTCGCTTATACGAATAAAGTATTTCGGAATCAAATATTTCCCGTGCCGTTGACTCAATGTTAAAGATCCCCGTTTAATCGAATACCCCGCTTAATCGAATAATATTTCTCGGAACCGACAGTATTCGTTTAAGCGGGGCTGAGTATTAAGTTCTCTGAGTTTTTCTGTCATTCTGTTTGCTTTAAATTTAAAAAAAAAAAAGTTTCTTCTTTGGAAGATATTAAACGCATTACTATCGATAAGATCTGGCTCTAAGCTTCCCAAGTAGCACACTTCGTTTTTTAAAGGTCGTAAAATGGTTATTAACGTTGCAACAACCGCTTAAAAACGTTTAAAGGTTATTTGTGCTACCTGGGTTTGTTACGATCTTGCTTATGAATAGTTAAATGAACAAACGCGTGACAATAGTGTTGAAGCTATAATTATTGTGTTTTCGGGGTTCCAATCCTTGGGTCGCAACCTCAAATAGGATCGTGGAGCATTTCCTATAAGGTAACGACATCACTTCTACTTTTTAAACATGTAAAATAATTTTAAAATTATTATACATAACAGAAAGAGTTTAAATGCGATGAATTTTACTGACAAAATTTTCTTATTTAAATTTTGTTTAAAAAATGGTCATTAAGATTCTTTTTATCAATGATTAGTTGCATTCACTACGTGTCATTTTTCTGAACTAATAATAACAATAACAAAAAAATATTCTTTCATAATTCGTACAGACCATCAATATGTGTTAAATTGGAAAATCTATATCCATGTCAATCAGTTCTTGTGTTTTCGAAATTTATTAAAATCACCAATTTCAATTTTTTTTTATATATAAAAGTATTTTTCGATTGCAATTCGGAATCTTAGTAGGAAAAAAATACTGATTAATACTTAAAATTAATTTATCACATATGAAACTCACATTGTATGGACATGTAATGCCAATATATTATAAATCTTGAGCATACCTTATTTGATGCGTGTATACTGAATTTTATACGAATTGAGAACTATTTTATATGAATCCTTTTAAACACACATAGCATTAGAACTATTAACAGCAATGATGACATCTTATTTTTTTTTACTGATAAAAGTTTTACGTAGATTATAAAACTAAAATGTGAAAAAACACAGAGGTAGAAACAGGCCCATATATAGTGAAAGAAAATTCTTTACTTCGTCCTAAAATCTTTTGCGTCACTAGCAAATAATTTATTAGTCCTCATTGCAGATTAGATGAGCTTCTTAATTCATCGTAAAGCGATTAGTTATTTTGAATTTATGCAATGTGTTTCTCAGTTGTACATTTTGCAGTAATGTAATTGTGAAACATAGTTCACTTCACTTGATGTGTGTTATGAAATATTATTGGTATTTTCATTTAAAATATTTTGCAATTTGTAGTCGTGGTTTGTTTTGTTTAGTTTTATATGGATTTAATACTGTCTTTGCTTGTATTTTTATACTTCATTTGTTCCAATCATAAGTTCTGTAAAGGGAAAAATGACCAAATGAACTTTGTGTTAAAATATAATTGAAATGAAAAAACCAAACCGACGTAAATGAAGCCTAAATTACGAAGTTAATACAGCATGTAGCTATTTCAAGTTTACAATGAAGTTTCAGTGCAAAAATGCTTGACGAATAGAAAATTAAAAAAAACATTGTGTGACAAAACCCTTCGAACCCGAGTCTCTTTGGCATTTTTTGTTGTGTGCTGAGTGTTTTTGCATTGATGAAGAGGCTTTTGTGCAACCTTAAAATACTAGCTATATTCATGATAATTTGTGCTTTATTTACGTTATTTTTTTCTATTAGATTATAAGTTCTAATTTTTCCCCCGTGCTGAAATGCATGTTGTTTTATATATTCATCATTTATGGTTTTAAAAATATAATATGAAACATGTTGAAGCTTAAAAATTTTCAGTTATTTTTATATAACTTGAATGTAACTTTTACATGGGAAGCTCTTAGAAGCAAAACGGGGAGAAATGGTCAAAATAAAAATTTTGAAGATAATTAGTACAAATAGTAGAAGAAAATTTTCCTTTTTCCTTTTGGGCGAACGTTTGATTCTAGTAGCACTGGGTAGGTTCTGATTGTATGATTGAAAAGTTTTTAATGCAAGCCTACATAGAGTTTAAATTTTTTGCTCGCTTTACTCGAAACTTAGAAAATTCCCCTATGTCCCGTTTTGTTTAGCTACCTAACGTGTTTAAAAATATTTATTATTATAAGTTCACTTTTTTTTTAAATCCTTAAAAATACACAATCCAGTATTTTCTTTGTTTTTAAGTAACCTCTGAAAAATATATATGAACACTGACGTCACAAAATATGTTTATTTATCATTCTTTGCATTTTAAAAATTGTGTGTGGAAAGTTGGTAAGAAAAAACAAACAAATATACATTTTGCTTCTTTTTATTGACCACCATGTATTGGAATTACAGAAACCAACAGTAAAGCAAAAAGCATTCAAGATATTTTATTTATATTCTACGAGTTAGAGAATAACACAGAACAATGCTAGACCAATATGCAATTTCAATAAAAGAAATTAAAAAAATAAGAATAGCATAGTCCTAGTGAAAAATCGTTAAGTATACTACAGAAAGAAGCACAAACCATAAAAGTTCTATATTACCAACTGTTTAGTTGGCATTTCATAAACCATCAGTTCTTATACATGCAGAAAGGAATTTTTTCTTTAAACTAATTTGAATTTAACAAAAAACACTTGTTTTTATGAAAATAAGAATAACAAAAATTCTCAGATAAGTGCACAATAAAGTACATTTGAACAAATAATTTGAAACACAGTTATTATTTATACATTAAGAAACTACTTGTTTTGAAAGTAGCGACATATTTTGTACAAAGTCCCGTTAGGTAGATCATATACATATTTTATTTTCATTACTTGAATGTAAAAAGATGTACCACTTTATAAACAGTCAACGCAACTGTGGTGCAACTCAGTCTTTAATTTGAATTGGAGTTCATACAGTCTTTAGCTGTCTCAAAGGCCTCCAGAAGTAAAGGGAAATATACATAGGCAATAATTCTATTGAAAAGCAAGCTTTTACAAAAAATACTTAAAATACTCAAAAGTCGTGTTACGTCACTCTTGTATATAATTTTGAAAGTGGTAAAAGCAACTTATTAAAGAGCGATCTTGTCGCTAAAGTGATTTTTTTTTTTTGTTTTCAAGTTTGCTTTTACCAAACATTTTCTGACAGTAAATCTCTTAGTACCATGTTCCTGACATGCCAACTAACCATGTATGTAATATAGGCCCTGCTTTTGTATCCCCAGAGCTAATCATCTAATACTATGTTATGGCACCGCATATGATTGAACATACGTGGGCCATTAGGAGAAGGATACCAGATCGCTCCCGCCTCATACCTTTTGCACCAAAATCGCACCAGGCGGTAATGGTAAAGAAGTGAAAGAGGCGTTAAGGCCAAGTTACACACAAAAGAATTACGTAAAGTCATCACAAATAAAAAATAAAACTGTGGAGGCTAAGTACCGCCTCCAAGTGTAGTGTTCTTAGAACATACGTGTGATATATCACTGATATATAGGACCAACGTTCATCGAGTCACTGCAGTTCCTTATCGGGAATTCGGTTCGAAAACCAAACTCAACCGATTACTGGAACATTCAGCGCAGAGCTCAATAAATTTAGCCACAAGTGGAAAGAGTTGATGGGTGAAATTATACAGCGAATGCAAATCGAGATTATAAAATCGCTCAATTTTGAACTTCCCCGCGAGGCTGTGGCTAAATGGGCATTAGGGAATCATACCTTCCCAACCCGAGACCTCACGAGGAAACGATTTTGGTTCAGACTCCGGAGGGAACCAGCCCTCGGGCCATCCCCGATGTCACAATAAGACTTATATATATTTCATCAAGAAAATATGAACATTTACAATAAAAATAACTATAATACAGGCGAGTATGGACTCTTCCTCCTCGTAGACCAGCTAAAGGAAGAAGAACCACGAATGATATCCAGCAGAGAGATGATATCACTAAGAATCAAGTCGGGACAACAGCTAAAGATAAAGGATGTATCATTTATGGCAAAGCTCTGTCCTGAATCAACTCGAAGTGGACAGCACCGAACTGCTCAGGAAAATGTCCTTTCTTTCAGAGACCATACGGATGACAGAATTGGTAAACCAATCGTTGGCTCCTCTCAGTCTTCTTCATGATGCCCTTCTTGTAATATTGACGGATTGAGCGGCTGAGTTTGTCGTAATTCATGGCAGGCCTGTTCTTCCTCTTCCCCCACAGTCTGGCGACTCTGACTGAATCCTCGATCTTGAAGATTCCTTTGGGCCTGTCCAACCATCGGATGCATGAGCCGTACAAGTGTGGTTGGCAAAGCAGTTCCTTCAGGAACTGCCACAAGTGGATGTGAGAGTGTGAACCGGGCCTTCCACTTCCTGATGTACCAGACCTCCCGCAACGCTCAGCATCGCAGGATTCATCGCTGATCTCATCTATAAAGAACAAGAAATAACATCAGAAACATGACTCCCAAAGACAATCACAAAAATTAAACAAATGATGCAATTGTTTAACATTTATGTTTCAAAGTTTATGCAGACTGTTTCATTACCTTAGTGTCAAACAACACTCACTGTAAAATCATTAGAACAACAAATCGTCTTTTGCATGATATAATTTTATTGCTGATTCTAGCAATGATGAATGAATATTAACGTGGTTTCGGGGAACGTTGACTTGAATCTCAGTTGAAAATAGATGTCTGACAATAATACTTAATTTTATAGCATTAAAGTGCTCGGTGGGGCACCGGGGCTAACATTATTTTATGATTCCCAACCTCCCTCTCAAATGCAGATCGTAAGTTTTAATAGCAAATGACTAAATTAGCCATACAACGTTGGATTTTCCAGTTTGTGCACACAGTTATTGTCTGAGCAGTTGACGCAAATTGAAACAATGTCTTCTCGTTAATGTGTAATAGCGAATATTATGTTTTGATAATTCTTGCAAAAGTTCCAATGCATTTTTCGTTTTAGCTTCTGAAAGCATACTTTGAGTCTTTCTTACAGTGGAGGCCTGGGTTAACAAGTGCAAAGACTTATACATTGTCGAGTAAAAAATTAGCTCTGGATGACAGCAGTGCAACTAATATAAACTGCACGACAGATGCTAGCAAACACTGCAAGAAGTTTTTCCATCAGCAGCAAGCGACTGAAGAAGGAGTAGAAAAAGGAGAAGAAAAAAAAAAACTCATGTGCCAAGTGCAGGTCTGTTTGCAAACTAAACAACATCTAAAGGCTCAAATTCAAAAAAAAAAAAAAGAATATAACAACAATGAGACGGGGAAAATTCAGAGGCACAGTGGGAACTTCGTTTAACTGGGACATTCACACTCAGACGAGAAAGCCAACCGACCGCGAAGAAAAGAGGGGGGATAAGAAGCTAAGAGGCATTTTTTGCTCTCTCAAAAGAAAACATAAAAATTCGAGCATGAGACTCTGGAAGTGAAGAGCAAGTGGTCTCAAGATGTGTGGTAGCGTTCCTTTTTTTTCGCATCGGGAAAGCAGACGCCATGATGCAAATTTAGAACTGACATCATTGCTACTTGACGTCAATGACGCGTGAGGTCGTGATAAGGTCATGGGCGCTTAGGCGTTCTGATAAGATGCTTTCAAAAACTTCATAACTTAACAATTGCTTTCTTGTAGTGTGTAAATATCATCGCTCTCCGAAATAAAGGGAGCTGTGTCAAGTCTAAGAAAAATCGAAATTAAGTTTGGGTATTATTTGTTTAATAATTTTTATTCAGCGGAAAACATTATATAATTCTCATCCGTTCAATATATTTAGCAGGAAAGTAAAGAAATAATAAGGAGGTACTAAAGTAAACAAGTCTTGTTTTCCATATACCGACATCAATTTTACAACATCGACTATATCGAGGAAAATAAATAAGAAGATAGTGCTGAACCAAAGTCTGTTCGCCAGTATAATTGACATTAATTTTCGAAAACCAGCTACAGCTCTTTCTTAATTGGCTTAGATTCTAATTGTTTAAATCAAAAAATGAAACATGAATATTAACTGCTCTGCCAAATATCTTTTCTGCAAAAGCTGTTTTGTTCGACTCAAATTGTTCTGTTAAATTTTAATGTAAGAGGAGAAGAGAGGCAGACCGACCGATAGACACAGATCGATAAACATGTATTTTCCCCATATCATAATCCTTAATTGAAAAATAGTATGAAAACAAATGCATGAAGATTTTTTTAAAGTTATTTTTAAAATTTTGCTAATGATATCAATCTTTATTGCTTTCATTTTTCATAGAGAAATCGAGATAACAAAATAAAAAAATTGAATTGTTAAGAGAACAGTACAAATTAAATAAAAATATAAGTCGAGAAGTTTATTGATGTAAACACAACTTCGCCACTTGCATTTTAAGAATGAAGTCTTCTTTTGAGTGTAATTTTTAGACTTAAATTCTACTGTTGGGTTTCTGTTGATTGGTCTCTTAGTTGACGGCTTCATAGTGTCATAATTTAAAGAGATGGTAGGAAAAAATAAAGAAAAGAAGAAAGTGAAACTGCTATTGTTATTTTCCGAGAGACATCGGGATCGCCAAGAAATTGGAATGGTTAAGAGGGAAGCAAGGAAATAAAAATAAAATGAAAACTTTTGTCACTGTATTTTTTTCAGTGAAATGAAAAAAAAAAAAAAGATAAGCCGTTACAGCTTTTGAGATATCTTACAGATGTGACGCCCCTGCGAATAATTCACACAGATGTAAAAGAGATAAATAGATAAAACCGAGAACAAAAAATTCAGGATAAAAAAATTATGGGAGTATAGAAGTGTGCTCTGCTGCACTTGGATGTTTTCGTTTCAACATTAAAATAGAGGATGTGAAGGGTCCGTCGAGCTGTTTTGACGTTTTTTGTGACGTCATAAGTATCTCGATAAAACTGGGAACGAGCGAAAAAAGTCTCGTGATGTGGGGAGAGTTGAAAAATATGAGCGACGGAATTCCCTGCTTAAAGTAGAAAATGGGATTTAAACTGCTGTTGTTGGAAAATTCGGCGATTCTGGAGTCATATATAGGTCCTGCTTTCATCTTCGATGGAAAAAATGGACGGCGTGGGAAAAAGAGGAAATGTTGGGAAGCTTTAGAAGATGAGATGAGGAAAGTTTGACTGTACAACGCTGTTTTGAATCGAGCTATATTTATGGAGGAGAGTTACGTAAAAAAAAATAAATAAAAAATGATCATTTCTTTGCAGCGACCTTTTAATGGTGTTATACAAAAGAACTATTTTTAAGTTTCAGTTTTTTTTTAAAATTGAAACATTCATAATTTTATGTGAATTAAAATGGGGGTTGCAAAATATCTGGCTGGATGAGTGTTTCAATTACTTTTCAAATATATGTGCATATATAATTGGAGAAAAACGGAATTTACAACGGTATAAAAACTATTTTTATCAATGTTTAAAGTTTATAAAAAAAAACATACACTCATACTGTATTGCTCCATGTAATTATCATTTTTTTTTAAACTTTCTTCTCTTAATTCAAGTTTTCACTAATATTATAGGAATTAACATTTTAAAAAATCATTATTTTTTAATGTTGTTCAAGTACATATTTACGGAATATTTTTAAGCGTTAAGTATATTGCTATTTTGCTGAATGTGACGAGAGAGAGAGAGAGAGAGAGAAGAAAGAAGAGAGAGAGTGGGGAGAAGGGGCGAGTAACATGGAAATAATAAATATGCAACTTTTTTAATATTTGCTTGGCTTTAGAGGATTTCCTTTGCACTATAATACTGTTCAAATTTTTGTAAGGACTTGGGGATTTTTCGGCTTTTTTATTTGGTTGCCGGCTGACAGTTGATCAAAAAAATATGTGTACAAAATATTTCATGCAAAATGAATAAATAGATAAGAATGATGTTAAAGTCATGAAACTTAACCGCAAAGTCATACGGAATAGTGTTCATAATTCCAAATAATCAATTTAGAAAGAATTTCTAAACACAGCTTGGTAAACAACTTTTAATGTGCAAAAAGGAATAAAAAATGAATGAAGTTGTATTTTAAATTTTGTTCATAATTTATAATTTTCAGTTAAATAACGAGAGCAAATGTCGTCTATGCACTTTCCAGATAGTAGAAAAGTCGTTTGAATGTAAATTGTTCTTTCCCCCCGAACCGAACGGCTCACAGGAAATTGCGGCAGACACAAATTATTTTAATTTAAAAAATAATTCTCTGGACTACTATTGCATTTACTAATTAATGTGCTAAATTTTTCTCAATCTATAATTGGCAAATAAAAAAAGAGAACAAATATCTTGTCCGCACTTTTCCGAAAACACAAAAATAGTTTGACTTTAAATCGTTCCTTCTCTGAGCTTAATGGCTCATCTCGACTGAAAATTCGAAGCATAATATTTTTTAAAAATTTATTTTAATTATTACTTGTTATATTTATTTTATTTTTACTAAAGTTGCATTCTTAATCCAACTCATTGCAGAAAATTGGCTATTAAAAAATCGAACAAATATCTTCTCTGCATTTTTCTGAAAGTAGAGAAATTTTTCAACTTTTCATCGTTCTTCTCCCCCAAACTGAATGGTTCACTGAAAATCGTGGCTGAGACAAATTATTTTTTACTTATTTTTACTCTTTTCTTTTTCCTTGATTTCCTTTCATTAGCTAAATATTAATTTTTATTAACAAATTCCTTTTACTAGTAAATTTTCCTTTTACAAACAAACATCTAAAAAATTCTATTGGCTATTAAAAAACTGGAGCATATTCTGTGCTCTTTTTCAAAAATTAAAAAAAAAAAAAAATAGATAAAAATCGTTATCTTCCTCCGAACTCAAATGTCTTACAACATTACAGCTGCGACATCGTATTTCCGTTTTTTCAGGTTAGTTTTTTTTATTTATTTATTTTCCTTTTACTAACTGATATTTTTAATTTTTCTCATAACGTATAATTGGCTATTAAAAAACAGGAACAAATCTCTTCCCTAACCTTTTCCGAAAGTTAAAAAAAAAATGTTTTTTCCCCATGAGCAGAAATGATTTATCTCGACTGAAAAATCGTGGTTGAGAGTTATTATTTATTTTAATTTTTTTTTATTATGCTTTTACCGAATTTGCATCCTTAATTTTTCACACAATATATATTTTGCAATAAAAAATACTAAAGCAGCTATATTCCTTTGCTTTTTCCCGAAAATAGAAAAAAATCATTCGACTTTAAATCCTTCTTTTTCCCCGAACCGAATGGCTCAGAGCTCGACTGAAAATCGCGACTGAGACAGATATATATATTTTTTTTTATATCGACTCTCTTCTTGGAACATTTTCCATCCTAATCTCGACCGCGAATGACCTGGCAGAAGACGCCGCGGGGCAGGACCACATTCCTTACGCCAACTGGTTTGGCTGCTTTCTGGGGATTTTTTCCGATTGGTGCCCGCCGATATTTACCACTTTTCGGCCCTCCCTGCCGCGCGGAGCTATTCCCACTTTATTTTTATATTATTTTTACTTTTTTTTTTTTGCTTATTTACTGGTTTGATTACAGTTTTTATACTTTTGCCGGGGAATGGTTTGTTGAGTAATAATTGTTCGTCGAAAAAGAGGGGATTTTGTGGAGCGAGGGAACAGGTGCGCGAAGGAAGAAGAAGAAGATGGAATAATGGAGCAGCTCCCGAGTTCTTGCACCAACTGGATTTGAAACTCGAGCGCAGCATATAAGATAGCGAGGATTTTTTTTTCTTCTTTTTAAACTTTGGCTTTCGCTCTTTTTTTCAGAAAAGAACCACCATGCTGTTGGTTCTGTTGCGCTAAAATTAATTTTATTAGTTAGTAATAGCAATTTATTGAAAACGGCATGCACTGTAGTGTAATAGTTTGATAATACGTATTAATTGTTAGTCCATGCATTTGTCATACGCATTTTGTTATACAGTTTTATCAACCTGCACTTTTATTATTTTTTTCTCACTGCATAGAGATGTTTAAAAAAATAAATAAATAAAAGAAAATAAGTAAATAAAAGAATAAGTAAATAAAAGAATAATTAAAAGAGAGGCATACATTTCTTCTCTCTCATAAGTTATCTTTACTTGCTGTAAGGAATATTTAGAAGTTCAGGGAAAAATCAGGAACATTTTGCAGCACTTTTTGGAAAATTAAAGTTTTTTTTTTAAACAAGGATATGAAAGAAATATGTTTTAAAAATTATTGGTCATATACACATTTTATACTTGTGAGCGAAATGGTTTCGTTTTCGCTATTGCGATCGTTTTACCGTCGGGATTTTTCCAAAAACAAATGCTAAAAAATCCCCATTTTGGGAAATTTCGTTCTTTTAATGAACATTCAGGGGATATTTACTTCTGGGGTTCAGGATAAGTCACCGAATTTCGGACGTATCTCGACTAAATCGGGGAGTTAACAGCAATGCTAATGTACATTAGCTATTATTCTGTTCGTTTTTTTTTTTCAAAACAGATATATAATTTGCATGTCTTCGGTCCAAGTTTTGGTATTTTCAGTTGCTCGGAAAGTGTGCATGTTTAGATTAATCGATAGATTTTCAATAAAAAAGTGAATAAAATAAACAAAAAGTATAGATGTGTTTTTTTATATTTTTAGTTCAGCCAAAATAGTTTGATTATTTTTTTAAAAAAGTGATCTGAGGCGAATAATGAAATGAATACCGATAATGAGGCCAAGTTTAGATAAACGACTATTTACATTCGCAACAATATTTAGAGAAAAGTGAGAGAATGACGGAGCGTTGTATAACTTGGGAGAGGGAGAATACTAAAATAGATTGAGAGAGCGTCATACTTGTTACGAATTGGTCCTATAAATCATTTCAGGGAAAGTGTTTTCTAAACTTTGTGGCGCAAAAATTTTAACGATCCCTGTCGTTTCCTGTTAGTAGAAATTTTCGCTATGAACTACAAAGCCCTTATTTTTCTTTTTCTTTTTTTTAATTTAGGGTTCGGGATCATGAAACTAGACTAAGTTACCAAGTTAAATCCAAAAGTTATGTCGGAACTACAATGGCCCCTCAGATGGGACAACGGGGAATGCAAAGGGTTAAATGGTTGGTTGGTAATTCCTGGCATAGAATCCACAAAAGACACTTACCATCACTTTGTGCACCTTCGCTTGAAAAATCGTGGCTTCCAACGGGTGAAGCAACAGAACTGCTGCTGCTGTCTGGCGCTACCGATCCCATGAGTCCTCCGCCACCCCTGGAACCAGCCGGGGGTGACATTCGGTGTTGGGTGTGGTAGGCTGACCACTGGTCAAGAAGGCCGCTCATGTCCAGCAGGCTGTCTTCTGGCCGGAAAGCCATCATGGGCTGTTGTTGCTGCTGCTGGTGCTGCTGTGGGGGTGGTGGGCTGTTCTGTCTTTGAAAGCTAGCAGCTGTGAAAGATTAACGTTTGTTATTGAATAGTTTAGACTGGTAAAATGGTACATAAATACATGAATAAATAAAAAGAAAGAACAGATTTTTTTTTCATTTACAATTAAAGATATGAAAGGTTAAATGCTTTAGACGACCAGTGGCGAAACCAGAATTTTCACCTTTATGTTTATTACAGTCTTCGAATGTATGTATATAAACTAAACGCATGAGGAATAGATAACATGGCCTTAAAAAATGTTGCATAGTGGTTGGTATTGATTAGGTGTTTCAACGCCCGTTCCCAAGTTTCGCTCCAGTAGGTATCCAAAAACATTTTATGCTTTTCCTGTTCTTTTAAACGACCAGGCCAGGGCTTCCCAAATTAAATGGCGCAGGGAGAGCTGAAGGGTGCCACCAAGTGTCAGTAGTATCAATTTTTTACTTACGTCTATGTGATAGGCATGGACGTGAGAAGATTCTAATTCTTCAAAGGGTATCAAGAATCAGAAAAGTGTGCGTCCCTGTACTAAGCAGATGTAGGATTTGGATTAGGATTGTTCTATAGAAACTAATGCAAGTCCTCGCCCGTATTGTCTCTGCTAAAATGTTTACTGAATGATGGCATAGTTTTTTGACATGAGTGTTGGCATATATTACGTCCATTTCAATTTTATTCTATAATATACCGGACTTCAGATAATCTATAGGTTATATTTCAATAGCTTCCGGTTTTTAATTTAAAAATATCAAATTTATAGGTAAAACAATGAAAATCATAAATGATAAACTGACGCAATAACACCTTTTATCTTTCGAAAATTATATACTTAAGCAAAGAGTAATTAAAAGTCCTTACTTTGAAAGTAAAAAATCTTAAAAATCAAGTGAAAATGTAGATTACAAATAATCCGAGTTATGTGTATGTATATATTTATTTATCTTTTTTTATGGAGGCAGAAGGGGGGCATTTTTTAATGTTCTTCAGACACCAGCTTGATATTTCCTCCAATCCAGCTTACATTTCGGAAGTTCCTCAAACCACAAATAATTTAATTAAGAGTTTCTTGTGGTACTAGGCAATATTTTCTTACTAATAGTGGTTGTACTGCAGAAAATAATAAATAAAAACCGCATATATGATTTCAGTGGCGGCGTTTGTGTTGCAGTGGGCGTGTCTTAAACAAGTGGCAGTCACGACAATTCAGGAAGGTCATTGGCCAATGTGATCTCAGAAGCGATGACTTCATTCTTACATAAGTGTAGCGGGTAACATTTCTTCCACAGTTTATACTTTAAAATGTTTTTTTTTCTGTACTTCAAAAGAATTTTTTTTCCTTTCTTTTTTCTCTCTCTCTCTCTATTTTTAAACATTTTGTGGTTGCAGTAAACAATGCACAACAATTATTTTTTCCAATACATTCATCTTAGACTGAGTCATTACAGAAATTTCGAAACCATTTGTTGCAATTTCAGTAATTAGTCATATTCTATTTTGAGCTCCTCAGTTGCAAGTAAAGAATTAATCAGAAAACTTTTCGTCTATGACGAAACTCGCTGGTAAGCATAAAGCAAACAAAAACATTTAGAATATTATTCCTTCCTCGTATACGATATCAATTTTTAGTATTATATTTAATTAATCGAACTATTAGTCACAAAGAAAATGATTTTCTGCATTAAAAAAACGTACATAGTAGTTAGCCTGAAACACTCAAAAAGATATTCATCTCATTGTTAAGAAAAAAAAAGAAAAGAAAAAAAGTGATTATTTAAGGCATTTTTCTAAGCAGAAATTTTTTTGAATTGTAATTTTATCAAGAGACATGACGGGAAAATTAATTACATTTGGGGCAAATTTAACCTAGCAGCATTATGAAGGTTACGTAGATACTAATAACACCATTACGACGATGTCAGGTTAGGTTTATACTTACTATAGTTACAGGATTATAAAATAGAAAGATTTATATTGAGAGTAAAACGGGTTAAATGGTAAGAAGGACAATTTATGGATATGTTGAGCACTAAAATGTATTGTTAGTTACATTTTATAAAAATGAGACTTTTATCATGTTCGTGACGTAATATTTTTATGTACATTGTAACAGCGTTGTGTAGAATTATTTTCAACAGTTTCATCGATTGGGAAAGGGGAGGGGAAGTGGGGGGAGAGTTGTGACGGCAATGATAACAGTTCAATGTTCTGCGCAAATATTTTCCTAAGTAGCCTTGGCAAAACACCAGAAACGTGTCACAAAAGCTTCCTTTATCACACTAAAATGAAACAACTTTATGCTCTTGAAACATGACTAAAGACAGCAAAAAAATTCCTCGCCACACAGCACTTCCATTGTGTTTGATCACTGAAGATTCACATGAATCGTTTGAATCTCCAGTTCCTTCGTAAGACAAAACGAGAAAGTAATCTTGTGTTTAAAAAATGGCGCCATAGTGGATGTCAATTTATTGAAAGATTGAATAACCGCTCAATGGCCCTTGAACTTAAGATTGTCGAGAAAATCAAAATGGCCTTAGAACTCGGTTGATCCAATTACATACAACAAGGCGGCATTGTTTTGCGACGCCAAGGCATTTTGAGTCACTTTACTTTATAGCTGTTAAAGAACAATTATCATTATCGTTTTTTTTCTTGTTTTTTGATAATGAACATTCTTTATGCTTTTGAAAAAGACAATAAGGAAGTCACTGGATGAGTCTGTTTCATAACATGGGATTTTTATCATTTTGAAGTGTAATTTTCTTTAAATAAAGATTTTTTTGACGTATGTATAATGTTTTCGAAAAAAATTTTTTTTTGTTCCGATTTTTTTTTTTACAAATCTTTTGAAAATTGTCAAAGGTAATTTTTGATACTTGGTATTGATGCATTACTGCGGAAAAGCTACGGTGAGAAGAAAAATTATTTAATCGGATGGAATAAAAATATTGTTATGTTATAAATCATTCATTCTCATACAATTTTGTATGTACCAAATACCACAATCTCATAATTAATGGCGCTTCTTCAGTGCCTAGGAATGAGTTTGAATAAAGACCTACCATCATTTATCATGAATAAAGGATCTCTTGTTCGCTAGAATAAGCATGTTGTATATATGTTCATAGCAAATTTGTGTTTTCAAATTATTCCTTGACGAATTCGGCATTAGGAGCTAAAGTGGTTCCTTGCACAACCAAGAGTCGGTTTAGCTTCTGATTTTGGAGGGGTTCATTATCAAAATAACAGCACACATATCGGAAGGAAGACGTGGTTCCAAAGTGTAGCATTTAACCACAAATGTCATAGATGGGGCTCTCCCTGCACTAATTTCTCGGAATCTAAGTTCGAAAAAAAAAAAAAAAAAACTGTTGTAGTGTTGACCACGTTACGGAGGGTTAATGATCCCCATGACTAGTTGTTGGATCCGCTCTAGTACACATCTGACAAATTAGTTTTTAATTTACATTTTCGACTACAATAATTAAATGAGCTGCAAATTACACACCTGTTTTCCAAATTTCCAACTGTGCGTAGAGGATGTCTCCACCGTTGGGCACTTTCTGTCTAAAATAAGCTTCTGAGAGAGTAGATAGACCCAATCCGTCCATATTGAAGTGTTGCACAATGTCTGTACTCATGCCGTACTGATTTAGTGTCCACAGTAACCAGGATTTGGCTTCGTCCAAGCTCCACATCGATGGATCTGAAGAACAAAACAAGCAAAACATAAATATTTTCTCCAAATTTTACTTTTCAAATAGCATTTTAAAATACCAATAAGTTTCTATATTTTCTCAAAGAAAATAAAAATGAAACGTGTTTTCGTAATCAGTTACAGAGCTGCTATTTTTTTCCCTCAAAACGTGAAAATAATGCTTGATATATTTTTTTTTCATTTCAGAGGTAAATGCCAGAGTAGAGATCAAAGCGATAAATAATTTTTTTATGGAAATAATGGAGGATGAGAGAAGAACAAGAGATATATATATACTATTTTGACTTTTAACACTTGGAATATTTAACATTTTGTACTTTAAAAAATACAAAAAAAAAATAACTGTAATATTTAAAACTGAAACTGATTCTTTCTTCCAATTTTTCCCACGATTTTAAACTTACATCGATTTACTAAGATATTATATATGAGATATATATATGTATATAATAATATTTCCAATGGCATATTGGTAATATTCACACCTCAGTTTTTTTCCGTACGAGCTAATGTATTGTCATTAATAAAATGATCATACGAAGTACAGTCATTTAAATTATCTTTTGAGTCAGCCTGGATCCTTGTGCCACTTTATATTTTTCATAGTTTATTATCTTTTAAAAGAGAAGAAATCTCTTATAAAAAGCAGGAATCTTATTTTATAGAATGGCCAGAAGAATACATCACTGGGACTTTCAGTTTTTTTTCTAAGTAAAATAAGCTAAAAAATATGGAGAGGTTTAAAGTTATCTGAACTGGCTCAAAGATACTCTGAAAGACTGCGCACAATTCACCTGCGCACGTTATTTATTTTATGTTTTTAGAAAGATTTTTTAAGCTTTATATAAAACAGTAGCTTTGAAGAAACTTTGTGTCAGTTTAACATTGAGTTGCGTTTGGATTCCACTTAAGCTATCGCCGAAAGGGTCTAACAATAACTCTATTGGGTATAACCGTGAAGTGAGATAAAGAGCATATTGCATTTTTTTAATCGCGTACTCTTTTGCGGATAAGATAAAGAAAGTGAATGATAAAACGATTAATATTTTTGTCTAGAGAATTTGCTGGTTAATTATGCTTAGAAAATTATTTGAAGAGTGACATTGGTGCTTCTGTTAATTAAGGAAAAAAAGGGCACGAATTAAATCGTTATAAAATCTGAAAATCATGTTTTCACAAAAGTGGTCTGTGTGGAAAGCCAATTCTTCGCTGTATTTTAAATTTTTAATGAATTTCTCTGTGAACTAAAGATGCTGCTTTTTTTGTGTAAATACGATAAGGATGCCTAAATCAATGTTTTAAAGAATTATTGCCATCCAACTTCGTAAATCAGAAATACAATATAAACAACCTTAAATTTTCTGTGGTTATGATACATTTTCTAGTAATTAATCTTAATTCTAAATTCATCACAATTTGCAAGTCTTTGAATTTTTTTATCTTGCTTAACTATTTTTCGATAAAAGTTTACCATCTAAATATCCCCCTCCCCAGAAAAAAAATGAAAATTGGATAAAAAAAAGAAAAGAAAATCCGATCTAGTTGGTATTCTAAGTTGCACAGAGAGTTAGAGAGAGAGAGTTTCACTGAACGTATCTAGAAAATTTTCTGCATTTACTTTGTATAAACTTTGGATTTAAATAAACCTAGATAACTACCATCTTGTGTACTCACTGTAGTAATGCAGATGATAACTGCAATTTATGCATTTATCTTATTTTTGAAATTTTAACTAAAAGTTTTTAATAATTCAACATTGAACAATTGAAGGGCTCGGGAGTAAATAGTGGTGTCTGACAAAATTGTAAAACTCGAATCATCTGGTGAAAACAATGGTATGTGGGCATATGAACAGAAATATTACAGGGTTTAAGGATAAACGCATCCCTTAATAATGTACCTACACACACACACGCACTTTCTTTTTAAAATCAAAATACTTCCTACAGTAATTTTTCGAAATTTTCACAAGCCATACCTTTGATTTTAAAAATGCTAGTTACCATTATTTACACCCGAGCCCTTCAATTATTAAAATGTATTCATTTAATGAGTGACTGTTACCAATAAAAGCACTGGAGCTTAACCTCGTGCTTGTCACAAACAATGTGACACCTATTGTGGCAAAGCAGGTGATAACATGGAGTGGAATTCCGTGGCAGAGCAGAAAAAGATTCCATCAAGCGTAAATTAAGCAGCGTCGAGTGTGTCCAACACCGGCAGAATCACAGCCCAAAACATTCGCCGGAAATACTTTTCACACTGATAAAGGTGCAACAGGTCGGATAATGATGTGTGCACGCGATATTTATTTCCGGCAGCGGAACATATAAAAAAAAAAAAAAAAACCTACTTCTAAACGAGTGTAATAGATGTTACAAACTTAAAATAATGATTTTCATTATGATGTAATTAAAGGATAATGAAACTAAATATGTAGAGTAGTAAAATCACTGATTTGATATTCTGGTCCCTGACAATTGGCAGTAACTGCGACTGTTTTGGGATGAAATAAAAGTAAGTAGAAACCCTTCCGATTTTTTAGTGAGACATTAATATTACTCATTTTAAAGTATTTTTCATTGGATTTTTTTTTTTTGAAAATTAACGAGAAAGACTAAATTATTTAATCTCCAACTCATTCGTATGTATTCTATTTTACACTCTAAATCTATCTTCAGTAGAATATCATTAAAATTCACTAATTTTGAAATCAGTTTATCCGAATTAATGAAGGTACGAATTAAACAAAGAAGAAAAAAAACCTATAAATTGAGCCAAGGTACATAAACAAACTACTGTACATAGTAAAAAAAAATGTATTTCAGATCTATAGGGTTGTCCGGATTATGCGATGTCCGGTTTAAAGGAGTCCGGATTAATAGTGGTTTACTATATCTATCTAGAAATTTCTCTCTACCTGTGAATTTATTTATGTATCCATTTGTCCATTCATCAGTCTTTCAGGACAGAGTCATAAAAAGAGAGGGATAGAGGGAGGAGAAGATAGATAGGAGAGAGGCTTTTCATTAAATTTAAAAAAGTGAAAAAATACAGAATAATATACTTGTTGTAATGCCTACTTATTTGTATAACAAACTATTAAACGTAAAAAAAATTTCAATATTTTCCCAATTAGACTTGACGCCTTAAATGACACAGACGTAATTTTGCAAACCTTTTTTTCTCTTCATTTGTTTTATAAAAAGTTTTGACGAACTTAAATCACTGACAATTACATTGAAATATTTTGTGTAACTTAAAGCTCCAAATGTGTTAATTAAAAAATATTATTGTAACGATCTGTGAAGTTTTAAATGAAGTTAATTTGCCGACAGTTACATGCTCACGGCGAGATGTAATGGAGAGGTAAAAATGTGTTCTATACTTGTGCCGGAACTTCTCTTTTCAAGAAGTAATTAACTTTTTTGATTGATTCAGGACTGTTGCGGATTTGGGTGAAGTATGCGTGCGTAACTAATATGGGTGTGGCTCCCTGGAAGAAAAACATTTAGAAGCTCTAGGGATTGTACAGTAAATGCTCCAACCCACGTAAAAGAAAGTTGGTAATTAATATTTTGAAGAGCTTAAAGCATGAAATGAATGGGAAATTCGTGTTTAAATAACATTATTTTTTTGAAGAGAGGGTTGAACTTGTCGCTAATTGTCACTTAATTACCAAAGATGCAGACGTAGAGTTAAATATCATTGAATCAAGACTACTTAAAAGGGGTATGATGCAATCCCTAGGCAATGTAATTTTATTTCGTGGCCAATTTATTGTGTTAATGCAACGCTTAGTAAAATGTTTTATAATACAACACACCACTTTTTTTCCATTATTTAGAAAAATACAGCAACAATGCTAAATAACAGTTGTTCGGAAATTCAAAAAAGGCCAATGGAAATATAAATCTTCTAACAATGCCAGGGGTAAAATGCAGATGGAACAATTTGACCAAACTCAAATTTTTGTACACAATGTAATTTGACGTATTCGGTTAGCTATTAATTATTTCTTCTTTGCTACTGTACAGTTTAATGAATGTGTATTCTTGAATTTTGATCTCGTTCCACTGACACAATAAGTTACTCTGGAACATACAAAAAAACCCAACAAACCCTTATGCTTTGTTAAATTCCCAGCGAGAAATAAGCAATGAAAGTTAAATGGTACATCAAAACCACGGCCTTATTCTTTTCCCCATAAGAAAGATAAATCCGCCTTTGTTGTTAGTCGAGCAAAAAGCAGCACAACAAAGCATTGTGCAACAGCTGAAGCAAGAATCATTTTTCAATCTTCATATCGCATAAACTGCCAACTTTTTATGATTATGTGAGGTTGCAACTTTAATCTGATGGAAGAGGAAGCTTTACCATTTATGAATCATAAATCAATCTGAGATTGCAACACCTTAAGGCAATCCCTTCTTCTTGGTTGATATCAGTGACATCAGAGGTATTGAAGTACACGACTTTGAGTTCCAAATTCGTGCATTATGACTGACTCTAGGTTTACACTAAAACTGCATAATGCATAAGTGCAATACATAAGTTTCATTAGATACAGCTTTCTAAGTTGGACATTGTTTGCAGTAACTTAAAGCCTAGCTCCGCCATTACACTAAGAAACGATTTTTCTTGGTAAATTCCAATGAATTTCTCAGAAATTGAACAAGTAGAATTCAATGATGAAAGAGAAAACTTTTTTTTAAATAAATGACATCGTAAGAAAATTGCTTTTTAAAGTTGACTTATTGAACTTAAATTCATGCTTAATAGCTAAAATTCATTTGCCGCATTTTATGTTCTGAAACTTCAATTTGTTTCTATAAAATTACACGATATGGAAAACATAGTAATTATTAAATAACTTATAGTCGTGGTTCTTTCCTGCTTTCCGTGCCTAAATTTCCTCGGTTACAAAGCATTTGATCTGAGAACGTTTAGTTTATTTATATTTAATCACCAAACCTTAAAATTCATCCGTTTCAGCTTTTTTTTTGGATAGAAAATAGTACTGAATAAATATAAATGCTTACAAGCAATGTTTGACACACCTCTAATTTCTTTAATTCAATTTAACTTTGACTCAAAACCGTAATTAGGACTTGTTTCAAATAAGTTCATCAAAATATTCGAAACTGTGTACTACATACACGTGAATTCAATTCAGTTCTAATATGAAGCCGGCAGCAGTTTAATTGTCGTTTCATTCTATATTTGAGGCAAAACTTTAAAAAAGAAAAAAAAAAGGAGAAAAACTTGAGTAGTGTATCTAAAATATGTCATGTACGAGTGCCAAATTATGGAAATACCAACTTAGTGCCAGTATCGCGTCAATAAAAATGAATTATTAATCAAATAGATGTTCTTCAGCAGTAAAACTACAGGAGTGGTCCATAAAAAAAACATAACGACTCAGCAATGAAATCGAATGCAAAATTTAATGACATCCATGGTGGCCAAAGAAAAGCATCCAGCACTACTCCTCTTCGTCTACTTAATTATTATGCAAAAAGCAAAGGAAGGGGGAAAGACACGCCGCATTAGATTTTCATACATCAGTAAGCCTACTTCCAAGGAATTAAGAGAGTCAACTACTATTTAATTGCCCATCAAGAACAAGCAACCACCATGCATGTCCTCCATACAGCCTGTAGAGGATACTTTCGTCTTTCCTATAAAGAACTTTACTGGCCATGGAAGGGCGAACCAGTCCTGCATTAATGAGACATCCGGTGTGTGTGTGTGTGTGCAGTTCCACACAACCAGCTAGCTCAGTGAGTATAAATAGAAAAGAGAAAACCACTGAGTTCAAAAGAATGGGAAATAAGCCATGACAGTGTGGACTAATCACGATATCTAACAACTTGGAAAGTCCAGCAGCTGCAACACCAGACAAGGGTAGTTCCTCCCCCCTTTTTTTGCCACGAAACCCAGCGGAAATGAACGCCATTTTTATGAGCAAAATCAACGATGCTTTTCCATTTAATGGAGAATTAAAACATACAGCTTTTATTAATCAAAATATGGACGTTTTAAGCGTGTCTGTCTAGTTTATCCAATATAGAGAATAACTATTGTGATGCTCATTTACACGAATGAAGAAATTTTAGAAATCATCGGGGAGGGGAGGAGATGAAATTAATTATTTGGTGTTTAAATGTTAACCTTTTCAGCCACCTTTTAATAAAGCATTTGTAATAGAAGCCCCCCTCCCTTTTCTGAAGATAGGTTTAAAATAGTTACCCTTGTTGATTCTGAACTCTCCCTCAGAAATTTAAACTTGGTATCGATGTGCGCATAACCGAAGATATTTTGTGACCTTTGCAGGATAAGCTTAAAAATACGCTACTTCAATTACTTCGAAGAGGTTAACTTTCATTATTTTCTAAAAACGGATTGTCGCAAAAAAAGTATAAAATTTCTCACTGCTTTATCTATGTACGACCAAAAAAGATGCTCTTTAAGGAATTATTTTGTTCATTTTTTTCCAAAGAAAACTCGTAGAGAAATGTTTTAATAATTTAAATTCAAGAATACGTGGCAGCTCAAAAGAGACTTGCAAAACTAGAGTAACTGTCCCTAATTTCCACTTTAGAAGCTTTCTCAAAGTGATATGATATCTTGAAGGAGCATTAAATCTCTCTCTTAAATAAGAGCTTTTGTCCCATCCCCAATGTTTCTGAGTTATCACATATTTCAGCGTTTTCGTTGCAGAATGTTAATATGCCACATTTCACGAAGTTAAATATATACTCATATCTATTCAGTCTTGCGAGAGCTTTCATTCACTCGTAACAAACCAAGAGATCGTTTCACGTGAAAATTTCCATTTCCGCAAAAAACGAGAAAAATCTGGTTTTATTTATGACATTTAACCACGTAATAAACAGACAAATATCGATTTTATTATTCAACCTATCTTCATACTGGGTGGTCTTCTCCGGAAAGATGCTTCATTTGAGAGAAAAATCACCAGAGAATTTTTCACCCGTAGAAACAATCTCCAGAAAAAAAGGCATTAGCCCTGTAAGTTACGCATTATTAAACCTCTCTTCCGCACCACCAACCGCCTTCGACGAACTGGTGATTCACATCTAATGCAGCCGAAGACAACTCATCTCGCTGCTGTTGCCCCGAAAGTACCCAAATTGAAACATAAACACAGAAGGCGTGCAAACGACACAAAATTTCTTTACCTAGAAAGTTATTTAGGTCGGTTGTCGTTGCACCGAGTTGATTTCTTTGGTGGGTGAAATAGGAACATTCATTGATTTCCCAGTGGGAATTGGTCGCCATTTAACCCCTTTAGGGAAGAAGCAACAGGACTGACGAGACAGTTTTATTCCATGATGTTTTTTCCGTCTATATGTCCATTGTTTCTGTAACCGCAACTGCAGACCAGTTGACGCTAACGAGCTATTTGGTTGCGGTTTGAGTTGTGGTGAAATTTAAATAAATAGGTCAATATAAAGTATGAGGCATTTTTTGTGCTTGTTCATTTAAATATTTTACATTATTTTGCAAATGAATGTAAAATAGCATAATTATGTTATTAAGACTTTTAACCATCAGAATTGGAATTAGTTAATCAATTATGATTTCTCTGTTTTGCATTGATTATACCGATAGTGGCATTTGCCATCTAAGGGCACCTCAAAGGAAGGTCACTGTGAAGTGACCCAAAAATTTTCTTTATTCAGGAAAAATTGGAGACAATATTTCAAAGGTGCAATTAAAAAAATATTATGATGCTGTGCTGATATTTTATCATTCGGTAAAGTTCGAAGTTTTATTCGGCGAATTGAAACCTTCCCTCCACCTAAAAATTTAAGTGAGGGGTGAACCTGATGCCATCTTAACCAGGCCCGTCATTTAGGAAGGCAGTGGGGGGGGGGGGTCAATTGCCCCCCCCTGGCTTTGAGAAATCAATGTATTTACATATAAGTGGGCGTGGTTTTTGATGTTTTTCGGTGAAATTGCATTGTGTTTGGACCCTTTGCCCCCCCTCCCCCCCTGAAAAAACTTGAAATGACGTCCCTGATCTTAACATAATTCGAGTGATTTAAGATTTTGTAAAAAGTTTGGTCTTCTGTTTCGACAAGTGTACAATTTTCGCGTGCTCCTGGTGGAAAATCTAGTTTAATATTTCTTACTCAGTTAGGTACACTGTAAAGAGGAACTAAAGAGCAATTCAAATCCACGCTGAACTTCATTTGTACAAATTTAACTTATGCTGCGGCCATTTTAACCTCTCCAGTAGTAAATGGAATACGATTGGGGCAATTCTTCTTAATTTCTTGGAAATAACGGGACTAGTTGTTCAGTAAGTATAGAGTAGTAAATTGAGGCGGATAAGTCAATGCGTAGATTCATAAATGTGTAAAATAAAGATTTAAAATGCAATGAATTGATTCCCATATTAACCTAAAGAAGTGTAAGAAATGAGTCAAAAGAGTATATAAATAGAAAAAGTTTTTCAGAAAAAAAAAGGTTCGTTGAAGAGTAAATGAATACGTAAGTATGCGCAGAAGAAATTAAATGGATAATTAAAAAACAGAAAAATAAACGTTATTGATAAAGATCGGTTGCGAAAAAAAAATAAATAAAGAAAGAGTTGTTATGCATTTTAATAGACATAAAATTTATAAGAAAGACAACATGTCTCCTCCTCTCAAACCACTTTAAAGGAGTCGAAGAAATAAATTAATTGTTCCTTGTAATTCCAACACTAGTACTGGCCCTAGAGTTGCTTCTTCCAAATCATGAGCTTATAAAACTAAAAGTATGTTTTAACGCAAAGTTTTATTCATTAAACGATATACGTAAGAGATAAATAAATAATTCAAGCATTTCGTGTTTAAAAATGTATAAATTTTGAATCTAAATGTTTAAGAAACGGAAAGATAAATATCAAAATAAATGTCTAAGCTGGTTTTCCTGCCGGGGGGGGGGGGGGGGGGCGAGAAGACGTTGAGAAAAATATTTGATTAAATCAGATTAGAAAGGTAAGTTGTATCAAAATAGCTGGTAGTCATGAGCAGTTTTGATGAGATTTGAGATATTCTGAACTGAACTTGAAGTTACTAGGTCAAAAAGTTTCATCCGAAACGTTGAAAATGCAACTCACGTTCTCTTAAGAATTATTGTAGACCTTAGTAGCCTACTCAAAAAAGACCTTTTAATTTTCACTTCAGGAAAGAAAGAATTGCTACATTGATTACTTATTTACCTTGTACTACAATTACGAAACTATAAGTTATAGCAGAGTTTAGATTCCAGAAGTAATTGCCTATGCCGTTAGTTTTTCGTAACTACGCTTTATGTAAATAAGAACATGAAATACAGAACAACGTTAAACAAATGTAATTAAGCAAAGCGTTATTAGAAATTCTTAATTGAATAAGAGCGGAATTGAGCGCACAGTTTATTTATATTCTGTATGCAGGTTAAACAAATATATAACCAGACTTAGATAAAATGTAAAACTGTCTGCAAACTTAAATAATTTCTTTAAAATTTTCTGCAAAAAAAAGTGGGCTTCTGAATCCTAAAGTGCTACCAACAACAAAAATATCAAGTTGTATGAAGTGCAGGTTCTACCATGAGGTTGGTTGTCAATCCGTCATGATTAATGAATGTGTCAGTTTCGTATGTAACAAGCTACTGCCCCACAATGAACAAAATCAAGACATATTTCAGATAGAAAACTTCCTAAATTTATAACTTTTTTAACAAAATGCAAAAATTTTCTGCAAACTTCGAAAGTTTTCTGCGAACGGCGTTCGCGAGTTCGTCTATATTATCTGGGTTTGTATATAACAATGCAAATTGTTTTCAGAAGTTGCACTTTAAAAGCTATGTTGTTTTAGTTAAATTAATACAAAGCATATAGATTGTTTTGTACTACTTATAAGTAAAGTTGTGTTTTCTGTTTAACGCGACTTCTAATTTATATTCAGAAAAATTAATTCGATGATGATGATATATGACACATATTGGATTTTTCGTAATTTTTATTTCATTTATAATAAACGAAATTAATTATGAAACTTTTTTAGTTATCAGTACTACTTCAATTAGAAAACTTTAAAAAGTAAAACAATAATAACCTTAAGCTATCATTTTGCTATTTTCCTATGAGAATATTTAAAAAGTTTTCAGAATTTAATTGGGGGAAAAAAGGAAATTAATAATGATTGCTTTGCTTTGAAACAATTAAAGTTCTAGTTAATGAACTAACTTCTATAGCGCCTTTTCTGAAAAATTGAGTTCTACTAAAACAACTATCTAAATGATATTAATTTTCCCAATGTATTTACTTTATTTCAGACTCTACTTTAACAGCTAATATTTATTCGTTTATCGTATTTTAAGGCTAAGGGAAAACTGATTTATAATAAAAGAGAGAAAACTCTTTCGTTTCATATAACAACACCTCTATTTGAGAATTATTTGCTTTAAATTATAAATTTTAAAATCTAATAGTGCAGTTTTCTTTTAATAAATTACGGGCTTTTAAAATTATATGAAAGAATGTCCTTTTCCTGTAAAAGTTTCTTCGCCATTGTAATTATATAAGTTTATATTTTCCACCCCAAAAATGCGCTTATATTAAAATCATTATAGCTTTCTATTCAAACATGTAGGATAGTAAGGATATTTAAGGGGAGAAAGTTTTTTCTTTATTTTTCCAAGCGATTTTGTATCTACTAAGGGATTAGAGAACAGGCGAGTCAAAACAATTTTGTATCCGAATCATTAAAATACATAGATCAACTCTAAAAGTTTTTCTTTTATTTTTTTGCACTGAAAAGAAAGAGCAGCTTTCATAACAGCAAATTTTAAACTTTTTAAAAAATTTTTGAGTTCTTTTATTCATGATAACTCTGCAATCCATTTTTTTTCTCGCAAGTTATAACAGATGTGCATATAAAAAATTCTTATCTCGAGTTTCAAAGCATGTATGTGACTGAACCAAAGAGAGAGAGAGAGAGAGAGAAAAAAAATCATAAAATATACAAAATGCTTTTTTAAAGAGTGGATTTTACAGGTATGAACTTCATAAACTTTTATCTAGGTTTTAGCCCGTGAAGGTGAAAAAAATATATATTCATTCCTCGAATAAAAAATCCATTATATATTCTGAAGAACCAACGCTATTTTAAATGACAATGACATAAAAGGAATGGTATTTGACCTACTAATAAAATTTGCTGAGAGTCGTTGATTTTAAACACAAGGAGCGACTGAAGCGTAACTGCAGAAGAAAAAGAAAACGAAGATATAATGCAGCTCTATTGAACTCCAACTGTCTGCAGTTCTGCAACTATTGACAACAACATGTCAACCGTTACGTCGAACCAAATTTAAAATCGAGTGGCACTATTTTCTTCCGCCAGTTCTTTGTTAATCCTATTGGTTATTTATTGGCTAGTAGGCAATTAGATTGGGGCGAAACCCACTACATTGAAGATGTGTGACATGCTCGTAGGTTGAGTTGAGTTGTTTTATATTTTCGTCTCTCTCATATTATTCGACCTACTTTTCAAGGGGTGAAAGAAAGGTGAGCGGAGAATTCGTCGAACACTTTGCGATGTTCTTTTGAAAAAAAAAAAAAAGGCGAGTAGGGGAGAGATATCAGTTTTTTTCTCCATGTTTTCTATCTTGAAATGAGGTTAGATATTACGTCACAATTGCACAAAATGACGGAGGAAGAATTCTTAGAATTGACTCTTTTTATGGAATAGGTTTTGTACCCGAGGGTTGAGAAGGAAAAAAAAATTACGAGTATGTGGCGGAAACGTTGCAGGTAGAAAGGTTATTTTTGACACATTCTTTTCTACCTAAACACAGGTGTAAATACCTTGATTGAAAAGAGCTGTTTTGAAAGAAGTAAGAATACCAAGAAAGAGCAAGTGAGGAAAACTAAATGTTTGCAATTTAATTTTGTAGCGATATTATTTAAGAGATATAGTGATATAATAAGCACAAGAAGACTCATTCAAAAGTGGAAGGAATAAATAAAGAGAAGCGAAATACGTAGTGGGGGATTATAAATTCTTTCATGGAAAAAAATATATATTAATACAATGCCAATCAAAAAATGTCTTAGGCAAAAAAAAAAAAACTTTTATATATGTCTACCGCTCAATCAATGCGTCTATTTATCTATCGTTTATCTATCTGTTTATATCTATCGATCGTTCTACATCTGTCTTGATTGTTTCGATATGTCTATCCATTTATACCCGATTATTATCTATGCATGTATCTAGTTACAGCTACTTCTTTTTATCTATCTTAATCTATACATTCATACATATCTAAAACTGCCTATCGATCTGAGTGAGTAAAGTAAATGAAAACCCCTCCGTGAAAAATCTGTCGTTACACCACAACTTAAAGCACAAATTATAATTTAATTTCATGCTTATGTGTCAATGGCAATCATTACTTATTTTTTACATCTGAACATTGACCAAAGATTTTCATTTTGACATCCTTTTCGTAAGCTATATTTTTATGCAAAATGGTTTCAGACCTTTTTTTCTCTTTCTAGTTTTCTTTTTAGAAACGGGGTTATTTTCCTAGAAAACTTCCAAGTTTCTTTTTTTATATTTGGTCATAATCCTAAATTCGGCAACAATTATAAAGTTAAATTAAATTTTTGAGCAATTGTAACAATAGAAAATTGCATTTTAAATGCAGAAGATTTCGAGCTTATTTTCTTATACGCTATTTTTTTGCAAAATATTTATAAACTTCTTATTTTTCTCTTCGCCATTTTCTTTTAAAACCAGAATTTCCTAAAATTATTTTCCTTTCAACCGAACGTTTGGCATTTTGCATTAGAAAAATTCCTTTTTCATAAGAATGTTTAAATATAATCTGAAATTCTCTAGCAATTACAAAGTTAAATTGAACTTTCGTGCAATTGTAAAGATAGAACAATAGGTTTAAAACGCAGACGATTTCGAGATTATTTTCTAAAACTTTATTGTTATGCAAAATATTTACAAATACCAACGAAAACAATAACATTCTTTCTCTTCATGACCATTTTCTATACATATTAAACTATCAGTTCGGAATTAAAATTTAATCTAACGTTGAGAAAAAACATTCGGTAAACTGCAAAACAATAAACAGTGAGTCAATCCAAGTCGTCCATTAAGTAACTCTCTTGTCCTCGCAAAAACCGCATTAATTGCGGTCATTGATCCTCGAAAACTTGTTGCTTCTCGCCTACAACACAGAAGCTTCTGTTCGGAGTTTGGGGCGTAGAAGTAACTTTTCTTTTTCTTAAACTTCGAGAAAAAGCAGTTTTCTCTTTATTTTTCTCCCGTCGAATGGTTTTTTCGGCCAGGATACGAATGTCGGGCGTAGCACAGTTCGGAAGAGTATTTGCTTTTTTTTTATTTCTTCAAAAAAGAAAATGGCGAACAGGATGTTTACCTACCAGTTCTCTTTTTAGAAGCAGAATTAATTGGCTGCAAATTATTTTTCTTCTAAGAAAACGTTCTGCGTTTTTAATTAAAAAATCTTTTTTTGTAAATATTGTTGGGCATAATCTCAAATCCGATAACAATTATTAAGTTAAATCAAAATTTAGTACAATTGTAAAAATAGGACAATGCGTGTAATTAAAATGATTGCGAGGCAAAAACTTCCGAACGAATACAGATAGAACATATTTTTTTAGAGTAATGATTGAATTTTTTTAAACGTAACAATTTAACTCGATTGCTAAAAATGAAAAAGAAAGAAAGAAAAAAAAAGACAATAATCAATTACTTAATTGAATAAGTTTAAATTTTACCAATTTTTTTGTCTAAAATTAAAGCATTTAAAATAAAAAAAACCTTGTGTGTGAAACCGAAACAGAAAGGTAAAACTAAACTTTTTAAAGCAAACTGTCATCAATTTTATCTTCTCCATAAATGGTAATTTATCAGAAATTAATTGGTATTAATTTTTCTTCACAATCAGAAATGATTCATGAACACAATCGTTTTCGGTGAATGACTTTCTCTGTATTAGTTGGGAAACAAACATTTATTCAGTTTGAATTTCATCAGTCTTAACTTTGGAAAATCTATGTCGATCTTTTAAAAAGTTTAAATACTGTTTTTAAAAATGAGTTTTGATGCACAATTTTTTCTTCGATTTCTCTTGCTGTGTTTGTAGAGGAAAGAATATTCCTTTGAAAGTGACTAAAATTGTGAATTTTTCTAGACTTGATCTATTTTCAGAGAGAGAACGAAAGTAACTGTGTCTCCACTCAATCCCCCCCCCCTTTAAATTATAAAAGTTTTCCTCCTTTCAGTGACAGCTGTAAAAAAAGGAACATAGTCATTTTTTGCTGGTCCAAAAGGTTACCTTTACTTTGTATTATCGTTTGTTAAGAGGCATTGGTTTAGAGACATTTAGTTTGAAAGATCTTATAACTTTTTTTTTTTGCTTAATCATGAATAGTTTCAACTGTAATATATTTTCAGTTTCTGTACTGCGAATGGCATTTTTTCTAAGATTGTGATGCTGTTGATTTAGTAGCATAAATTAAATACCTGAAAGAAAAACAAATAAAAAATCAAATAACTCAGTTTGTGAGAAAGGTACTCACCAGGACATATTCCCAGGACACCACAAGCCACATGAATATCTTTCGCTGCCTGTTCCACCGCCAGATTCCTCAACTGTTCCATCTTCTCACTTGAAAATCCATCGTCCTCCTCTTCCCTCTTCACACTGACCATGGACCCCATTGTCGTCTGGCCGCCCATGGGGCCCATGCGGTTCATGGGATAATCCACAACAACCGAATCATCCACTTCTTGCTTAACCTGGATGTAGGACGGGGGCCCCACGAACCCTTTTCCTGGTGGACTATCATACAAAGTGGGGCTCTCGGCTGCTGCCGGGACCCCCGATGATGGGGATGGAATGGACACGTGGACTGAATTGTGGAAGGCGGGAGGAGCCATCTTGTGTTCCATGGTCTGATTGTGTTGTGGAGGAGGTACGTAGTTCCTCAGAAGGGTTGTGTTGTCACAGAGCCAGCTCTCTAAGTCAGCCATGCACCAAGTTTCGAGCGAAAGTGGGCTGCCTGGGTTCGGAACCAGCTGGGGCCTCTGGAAAGAGATTAAAACCCATGTTTAGCAATTGCTTATAGCAGTGAAATATTGCATGGAGTACTTAATAAATATATCAGTGAAAGTATAGCTGTGGGACTTACAGATGGACATAACTGAAATTTATTGAAATAATTTTGTTGAGGCTTATAAAACTGATGAATAATTGGTTAAGTAGTTTGAGATGGTATTTGGTATAAACTTAATTTCTAACAGAACTTCATTGCTTTTCACTGAAGTCCAGCTTATGTACTTCCTTTTTCGGTAAATTTTTACACGTATGATTTAGTTTCATACTTTCAGCATATTGATGAAGTTTCTAAAGTATAAAGGACTTCCTTTGTTAGAAATTGAACTGTTTCTAACCAGTAGATTTAAATATTTATTTTTTTTAGTTTGTCATTGTGCATTATTCAACAGTAAATATTTTTGCAGCCATGTTGTTTAATACTAAATCAACGGCAAATGCACGTCATAATCCTTTTTAAAAAATTTCTTTTGGTTCATTTAATGAAGACCATCACAGTACACTTGAAGGTCTTTTATGGCTCGAACTAATTTTTTTTGTCATAGATATTTTACAGTGAGGGGAAAGCGATTATGCAAGCATTATTTATTAATTCATTAGAGAGACAAGCACAGCTTTTATGATTCGCTTAAGTTTTTACAATAGAGATTGCTTGATATGTACTTAACAATTGTACTTAAACAATTTCTGCAAAGCTGTTGAAATAGAACTACAGATTTGAGAATTTCTCTTCATTCACGGTGAGTTCATGATGCTTGACAATCCAAACGTATTGCTCTAAAATATTTAAGCTTAATTTAGTTCAAAATCTAAGAATATTCTACCAATTATTTTTCTCTTACTCCTAGCCAAACCAAATATTTGGTGGTAAAAACGAACCAAAACATTTCAGCCGGAATATGAAAAGGAGCCCTGTAATTTCTTCTAGGAACTGAGTTAAAAATGGCATTTCTTGCAATAGTTGAAAAATAAAACGACCTGCACGTGCAAGTAATTTGAGCTGAAGATTGCATTTCTTGGAATACTTAATAATAAGTAAAGAAAAATCTCCCCCTTATAAGCCGAAATTTGCTCTCTGCATTTGCCAAACCTCTAATTTTCGTCCACATTGAAAACGAACTGCATTCTAACTCTGCAGCAAAAAAAAAAAAAAAAACTTGAAAAACTTTCCATCCTTAAATTAGCAGCCATCCAGGACTTCGCCAAAAGCTACCTGCCTCAAAACTTCCATTATCTCTTCTTTCTTGCCTCTCTACCTTTACCCGTCCATAATGAAGTAGCTCCAGAAGATACCTTGACCTCTTCGCCCTTGAGAGACTTGGGGCTAGCTCTGCCCGGGCTCTGCTTGCCTGTCCCAATAAACAGAAAACCGGCCCCGCCATAACACTCTGCACAAGAAGCCTCAGGTGCAGTCTTTAGTGCAAGCTTTATGCAACTGCTTGTGTTTTTTTTCTTTTTTATTTTTCTCCGCTCCTATCTTCAGAGCTTGTTTGTCCTTGGAAGCTTTTTCTCACTTCCATTCCTTTGTGTAGCAGTGTTGTTTAGAATTTGTTATTATTTGTGGCGTTAAATTACTAATTGCTATTTTTAAAACTTTGCTTGATGCTGGTTGTCGCTTCTTGCGTTTTTAGCCGCAGTTGGTAAAGTTTTAATTAGTTATTTTTTCTTCAAAAGAGAGAACAGCGATTACATAGTCAGCTTTCAAACTAGTAGGTATAATTTTGAGACTGTGACCAAAGGACAGCATCTTTGGTACAGCGGTGTTTGTTTTAATTTGCAGTTAAGAACATTACTCGAAACAGTCACACCTATGAATTATTTCACTAAACTGGTTTGAATTTGTTTTTAATAACTTGGTTAAAAGTTTCCTATTTTCGAACATCTGTTTGATGACATTTAAGACTTACAATTTTCCGTCATAGTTAGAGAAGATATTATTAGTTTATAGTAAACAAAAATGTTCTAATTGTGCACTGTTTAAAATATTTTTGAAACGTTCCAAAAAAAAAAAAAAAAAAACCTTACATTTTTTATTAAAAAAACCACATTTTTCTGTCTGACATATTTTCGCATAGGATGTAAATAATTCCTTACGATGTCTGGAATTTGTTCTCATTAGCTTCGTTTAATTATTTAGCACTAGTTAGAAAACTGTTCTGTGCCATTTAAAGTGCTCACAGTATTAAGTTACCACTTAGTTAAATTTTAATTGGTGCCTCCACAGCGCCCTCACCCTCTGCAAGCAGAAATAATTGTCCTTTTCTTTTTGGACTGTTTCGAACCATAACTTTTAATTAAAGAAGAGTTAATGAATGAAAGAACATTTATTTTTTTAAAACGTTATACTTAAAATAGTAATAAAAAAATTAAAACCGCCTCAGCTAACAACCTATCAAAATCATATTATTTATTGCTTCCTTCTTTAAAATGCTTTAGAATGCATTATTTATTACGTTGAAGCAGTTGAGATGTTATTTTTAAAACTTAGCCACACCTCTGACCTTTCGAGACCTAATTTAAGAAATGCTACTGACTATTAGTTTGAACAATTTGGTTAATACTTGCGCGATATTTTAAAATGTAATTTTCCAATATAAATATGTAATTTTCCAATTTAGCGTAAAATTTTCGAGCTAAATTTAAAGCTTCTATGAACAAATTTAGTATTTTGTGAACAAGACATTTGAAATAAAAAAAAACAATTTTGAAATTAGATTTTTACCTCGTTCTAGCTATTCCGGTTAAAAGCAAAGTTTCTTGAAGTTTTGACATTTCTCAATTTATTAGGAGTTAAAACCTCGGGTACGTGTTTCTTTAAAAACTTTTAACCGACTCAAATTTTTTGATTTTTCTGCACAAAAATATTTATTTAAAAATGGGCATTTCATAAAATATTCATTTAATTCCTTTTACAAAATAAAGTACAAATTTTATGAATAAAGGACATTTTTCAGGGTTTGCTAAAAAAGTTCTTCTTTGGAAGATACAACACTGAAATAGACTTGCAAATAAGCCGAAAAATAAAAAAAAAAACTTTTCTAGAATTAAATTTTAAATGTCTGCCTTTCTGAAAATTAATTTTTAAATGTTCTTTGGATTTTATTTCTCTTTCAAATCATGGAGAAATTACATTTTAAAACATAGATCAACTTGATTAAAGCATGTGTGTTTATCAAGCATTAGAAAATATATGAACAATATTAACTGCATTCTGGCTTACTTATATTATCAATCGGAGGAAAAGTGAGGAGATTCCTAATTTTATGAAGCAAATATTTTCGATATTTCAATCCTTTAACCATTTCAAATCTGATTGGAATTTATTTCTAATGATAAAAAGAATTAATTGATAAAGATAGTAAAAACACCCCTTTGTTTAGAAGGAATAAATTTTCATTCTATATAGAATAACAAAACTATGAATTCTCAAGCGAACAGAACCAAGCAAAATGTATATAGAGCAAATACTGCAAACTATAAATACATTTTTAATTCCCATCAACCCTATACTAGTGAAGCTCTTATAAAGTTAAAAGTTGGTTTAGTGTTTTCTTCAGTGAGCACCTTATTAATTATTGGTTACAACAAAATTTCAATTTTGATCTCCTACCATCCTAGAAGACCAAGTTGAGTAAGTCGCCAAACAGAAAGTGAGCACCTTATTGATTATTGGTTACAACAAAATTTCAATTTTGATCTCCTACCATTGTAGAAGACCAAGTTGAGTAAGTCGCCAAACAGAAAGTGAGCACCTTATTGATTATTGGTAACAACAAAATTTCAACTTTGATCTCCTACCATTGTACAAGACCAAGTTGAGTAAGTCGCCAAACAGAAAGTGAGCACCTTATTGGTTATTGGTTACACCAAAATTTCAATTTTGATCTCCTACCATTGTAGAAGACCAAGTTGAGTAAATCGCCAAACAGAAACACACGGTATTTAAGGGTTAAATTACTACTTTGCATTAACATTTTGTTTTATACTTTGAGTTTCATTTTCAATTTAATATATAAACATTTTTTAAATACATTTTATACAATATAAACAATCAAAAATACATTAAAAGCTCTAGATATAATAGACTAATTTTAAATGTGTTATGCAGTTTTCACATCTGAAAGAGTTCATTCAATGCTCATTGCCAAACATTTAAGTTAATTTTCTAGAGCCCCGTGACCTGTTTTCATTTTAAAAAAATATTCTAATTTAACGCTCTTAATTACTAGTTTTATAATACATTTATTTATATTTACTTAAAATAGAGTATCTTTTGAACATTGCATTTATGTGTTGTAAAACTATTTGGTATGAGCCGAAAACGTAATAATACTCGTTTTTTTATATTCCAACCGAGAGTTTTTAAGATTGTATAAATCCTTTAGAACCTGTCATTATAGCGAGATTTTATTTATATAAATAAGTGGATAAAGAACTAATTTCACGCAAAATTTCATAAATAAATAAAACTTCACTTCATGCTCAAGTGAGAGTACTCCTGCAGAAAAAATGCTATTGCCTTTTTTGGGGCTACATGTATGTTGAAGGAACGTTGTAATAAAAACATATGTACAGGCACCAAAATTGGGGGGGGGACGTCATTAAGCATTTATGCGGGGAGTTGTTATTAGTGAGATATTATTAAAAAACAATAATTTTGAATATTTTTTTTATAATTTAATTTTGATACTATTCATTCAATTAAAAAAGAGGTTGATTGTAAAATAAAAGTAAATAAAGAATTAAAATTTGATAAAGAAATATTTCCCCTATTCTTTTAAAATTGGATTGTGTGTAAATATAATTGATCGAAACCAAACCAGTACGATTTTTTTCTTCTACATGTTCTGATTATTGTAACTAAAACATATGTACAGGCTTCAGGAAACACGGCAACAGTACAGTGATTCCCCCCCCCCCCATACAATGAGCGTTGTAATTAAAGCATATGTACAGGTTTCTAGAGACTTGCGTCATAACGTAAGCCATCAAACGCTTTTTTATTCATTTTCTTTATTTTTAATTTTAATTATTTTTTTAGCATGCAATGTGCGATGTGATTGAAACATAATGTGCAGACATCAAGAAACATGGCAAAAGAAATGAATCATTGAAAGCAGTATAGTAACTTTTCTTGCATGCATTGAGCAGTGTAACTAAAACATATGTACAGGGTTCAAGATCATGGCTGATGAAATGAATCGTCGAAAGCAGTACAAGTTTTTTTTTTCACATGCAATGAGCGTTGTAATTAAAACATATGTACAGGGTTCAGGAGGCTTGTGGTATAAGAGAGTAAGACATCAAACGCTTTTTCATTTTTGCTTTAATCGTTATTACTCTTTTTCAAAAGCGGTAGTGATTTTTCTTACATATGCACTAAAACATAGTGTGCTAATTATGCATTTACTTTTCTTTAAGCATTAAAAAAGACTTTAATAAAATTAACTACATAATGTCTTATTAATTGGGGTGGAGGGGGTGAGGGGAATTTCTAATCTTGTAATGCAACTGTTTTTGATATTTTTATATATATATTTGAAACTCATAGAATATTTCACCGAATTGAACTATTTGACTTTGTATTTTTTTTTTTTTTTTTGCGGTGGTACCCATAAATGTTTTTTAATGACTGGCATCAATTTAACACTTCAAAAGATACGCAAGATATTTCTTATAAAACAAAACAGTTACGTAAATACATTAACCTAAACTGTAACACACATCAAGTGTTTCCTTATAAGTATGCTACTCATGAATTATTGGCAATTTTGTGTAGTAATCATCAATCAAAATATAACAGGATATTAAAACATGTTAAGTATAATGCATAACAAGTAGTAGTGCATTGAAATGCATATAATTTGGCAGTTTACTTTTCCATTCCATACAGCCAACATATCTATCTCCATGCAGCTCTCAAAGTAAACTTAGCTTCAGTTAAACACATGTTTACATTTTAGAACCTAAGTTTTATCAATTTTTAAACTAAAAATCATTTTATGTTCTTATTCACAAAGACTTCTGCTTTTAAAACAAATACTTATACTAGCAATTTAAACAACAATAATAAATTGAATGCAAAAGCACATTTTCACAAATCAAATAAAAATACTTTGAAAAGTATTCAGCCACATTAGTGCATAAAAATATATTTGGAAAACAAATATTGAATTTAACTAAAAGTACATTATAATTTTTAATACCAGTCACGTCAAAAGATGCAGATAAGAATCCCCCTCATTGCATCAAAAGGATAAAAAAAAATTAATCAACCTCAGGGGTGTTATTGAGAAAATAAATAGAGCATATCATTCCCTCAGAATTTGATAATTTATTGAATTTTGAAAACTATTCCTTGTAGTTTTATTTACAATATTTTATTAATGTTGCGTTATTGTTATGTGCATTCTGGTACTCTTAGCGACTTACGGAACTAAAATAAACTATTTATAAACATTGTTTAATTGCAAAATTTTAGTTACTTGAAAAAAAAATAAACCGAAAAATATTAAAAATCTTATCACAATTTTATAGAGGCAACTACCCCCCCCCCCCTGAAGGAATAATCAGTAAACATTCATAAACATAATACAATGCATGATACATGCTCCAATTCAAGTGTCATGTATGAAAAATAAAACATGCAGCAAGAACATATTTTTAAGAAGTTTTTTTTGAATAAAATGTTTAGGCTAAAGCCCTTTCATAAAGCGAAAAATGATCCAGCTATCGCAATCAGAGGCGCACTAAGAGGAGGGGTAAATTATTTCCAAACCAAAACCTGCCAAACGGCATTCTTATATTAGCGTCTCAGTAATTATAGTTTCTCCATCAGCAATGATCAAAACCAATCAAAGCAATAAAAATATTAATTGCATAAAAAATCCAAGAGACAAAACGGTACACAAATCCAGCATGCAATTTAATTTAAATTTAAATTCTGTCAACAAAATTAAAATTACGGAAAAATAAGTCCTACCGTTTCAATTTGCACAGGAGCGCACCTCTGCATGTTCCTTCTTTGAGCAGGTAGCGGAGCAACTGAGGACCAGTCTGATAAGTGGCTGTACAACTTAACCCAACTTGCGTGACGTCTAACGCTGACGTCACACCAGTCCCAAATGGGAATAGACTTTTTTTGCCACACCTCTTGGGGCTCGGTGTTTAGAGCAAGTGAGAGTTGGAGATTTTTTTTTTTGGGCTATGCGTGTTCAGTGTGCCGAGTTCTGCACCAATTGCGCCTTGCCTAGACCCTGAGGACTTGGATAAGGGGTCAAAACGTGAATGCAAGGCAGCAAATTCCATGACGTTTGAGGAATCGGAAGGCTCATGGAGATAGAAGGAATAAGAAAAGAAATGAAAAAAAAAAAACCTACTTCCAGTGGATTTTATTACAATTAATGCACTTTAACGGTGAAACATTTTTTTCCAATGTCAGTTAACATTCCAGTTGTACATTCTTGGGACAATTTTCACATCAGAGCACTGAGCACTTCATGAATTGTGCCATTGTTGAGCGCTCAGTACAATATATATATATATAAAAAATTCTTTAGTAATATTTTGACATTTTCAAAACACTGTGTAGTGTAACACTTTGCACTAACAGCTTGCGAATAATTAGACAAGACATTTCTAAATTTAAAAGTCAGTTTTCTTAGTAAAGAGGGGAAAATTAGCCGGTGAATTTTTAACAAGTTAATGAATAAACGTTTAAGGATTAAAGTTCTTAAAAATATTTTTAAAGCAAGCTACACATCCTCTAAATGTCTATGACTAGATCAGGAAGATCGCATCAGAGATATTGATTTTGTGCTATATTATCCAACACCAATATGATGATAATGTGTATAAATGCGAAAACTGTAATAAACCCTTTCACTAGCAGTTTCGGAATGAGCTAATGCTTGCATTCAGGGTTTTTTTCTTTTCCAAAATGAAACAATTGTTGCTATTATTTAAAATTCAGTCACGTTCTTCTATTTTCACGTAAAGCACACAAAAAAAATTCTAGAAAATCTATAATGTTTATTACGATTCATATAAGTATCCCGCCGAGTACTAGTGTTAAACATAAGACAACAGAGCACCATATTTATGTTTCAATGGCGAATTTCGCACAGCGAAAACATTTAGAAACCTTAAAAATTTAGAGCAACACCAATGAATTCATTAGTTGTACGGATGGCGTAAATATTCCTCGAATCATGTTTCAAGTTACATTTGAAACAAGATGGACAATTAATTTTTTAGTCTGTTTGTTAAATAGGCAAAAAAAAGTATAAATTTTGTAGCAATTATTAAATTGGTTGTCCTTCTGAAAATCGTTTCAACCTGTCGAGTGTTAGTGTACTGATAATATTTTTTTTCAGAATTGAAGCAATTATTTAAATGGGTTTTATATTGGCAAATTTTCATAAATAATAGTCCAAGCTATAGCAAAGAGGAAGAAACCATACAACCAGCTTGGTAAATTCTTTGTTCTAATACATTTGGAAGTGAACGTTTTATTATGCTAATGACGATAATACAGCTCGGGTAATAATCATTTTTATTTTATTCTTATTGTATTTATTTATTTATTTTGCATGAATTTGAAAACATTTATGAGAGAATTTATTGCTGAACTTCTAGAAAAGCAATGGACCTTTTTTAAAAAACTTTTTTTAAAGCTAAATTTATGTTGATAAAAGCTATTTTTGTTATTATTACGTAAAATGTAACAAGTTATTCAAAAGCCAATGAGTTTGAGATTTATTCTTTTGTAAGAGGTTTTTGTGAACGCTTATCATATCACTATGTAATTAAGTATTTTTAAAGTTATAAATTAGTACTTATTAGGGAATGTACAGCTGCAATTATAATACGCAAGTGCTCTAATTTTATGATTTGAAATTAAGAATAAATTTTACATGTCTGGAGATTATGTAAGAGTGCCTAAAAATATTTCATATCGTGTTTTGAATAAAATGTTTGACTCACGTGAGATAATGAGCACTTGAAATGTTCATAAAAGTTCATGTTAGTAAATATCCTTATTAGGAAAAAATAAATGCTTTAGCTGTTCACGTGAGATAATGAGTACAAATAAAATGCACTTGAAATATTCATTGAAGTTCATGTTAGTAAATATCTTATTAGGAAAAGAATTAGAAACCCTTTCGTCCATTGCGCATTTCCGGCAACAAGCTTCCGTTACTTCATTAACATTAGAAGCAATCAAAATGCCTTCGTAATTGTGCACAGCATTGACTTTGCAACATAAAGATGAAGTTATGATTTCTTTTGTCGTGTCCTGAACGCAAAAAGCGTTCTGACGCAAATTTCTCTTACATAAGGTCCAGTTCCGTTCAATCCTTGACATTTGAAAATGAAATTGACACTGTGGCCATGAACCGAAAATATAAAATTGAAATAGCACTGTATGATTAACTAGTTTTTGAATTCAAGCAGATTGCAGAGGATTCAGTGTGTCGGAGAAATGTAATTGCTTTTGAAAACTACACTGCAAAAAAGGAACTGTTGATTTTACAGTATAATACTGGCAGCTGAGGTTCCAATATAAAACAGTAAAATGCACAGTAATAAACTGTAAAACTAGCAATTCAACAGTTTCTTACTGTAAAATTAGCAATTTTACAGTTTATTACAGTAAATTTTAGCTGCATTATGCTGTGAATACAATAGTATAATATTGGTAGCAGAAAACCAGTTTAAAACCGTAAAATGCACGGTAATAAACTAAAATTAACATTTTTACAGTTTATTACTGTAAAATTAGCTGTATTATACTGTGAAAACAATATTCATTTTTTACAGTGAAGCTGTTGCCTTAATAAAGACCTAAGCCAGCAGTACTGTACTGTACAATGTCAATTCAAAAAGCAGCAAAAAAAAAAAAAAAAAAAAAAAGACTTTGTAAATTATAAAATCTCTCTCCTCCAAAGTTAACATCAATAGCTTCAATTCTTTCAAGAAATAAACTCTCTTATTATTAAGCGAAAATATTTTCTTTTAACCTTTTTGGGATAAACCTGGCAATAGCATTTAATAGTAACACTTATATTTATATCATTTTCCAAAACTTAATTCTAATAAGTGAGGGATAAAATGCAGATGACATTTAACTGGAGAAGTATTTACACGAAATTCATTTTTTTCGTCGGTTATTTTTCAAAAGGACAGCAAATCCAATAATTCCAGAAGAAAACAAGGAATGCTCTCCTTGAAAAGGAATGCTCTCATAAAGTTCATGATGACAGAATTTCACTGTATTGCGATAATCCGTTGTCTATTTAACTCCATTTTAAATTTTCATTTTGTGAAAATTATGAAACATTACCCAATAAACAATTACTCAATACAGTAAGCTACCGATTATTAGCGGGTGTTTCGCCCTTTTGTTCTCTTTTTTTTTACACTGATAATTTATACTGATCGCAGAAAAATGCCAATAATGCACTGGTCGTTTTTAGCTTAAAAAGATATTTCTTACCTTAAATGTTATCATTTTAACATAAATTTAAATGTGTGTGTTGTGTTATAGACTTTCTTTTCTTACATTTTGCTTAGACTAGTATTGTTTTTGCCCATTTTTCGGGTTATTCGTGGTATTCGCTAATCTGCGGCTACCCTGCCACCCTATTCCACGGATAATTGGGAGTTTACTGTAAAACGTTTACCCAAGCAAAAACATCGATATTTACCCAATCAAAAACATAATTGGGAGTTTACTGTAAAATGTTTACCCAAGCAAAAACATCGGTATTTACCCAATCAAAAACATAATTGGGAGTTCACTGTAAAACGTTTACCCAAGCAAAAACATCGATATTTACCCAATCAAAAACATAATTGGGAGTTTACTGTAAAACGTTTACCCAAGCAAAAACATCGATATTTACCCAATCAAAAACATAATTGGGAGTTTACTGTAAAATGTTTATCCAAGCAAAAACATCGATATTTACCCAATCAAAAACATAATTGGGAGTTTACTGTAAAACGTTTACCCAAGCAAAAACATCGATATTTACCCAAGCAAAAACATAATTGGGAGTTTACTGTAAAATGTTTACCCAAGCAAAAACATCGATATTTACCCAAGCCAAAAAATCGATATTTTGCTTAGACTAGTATTGTTTTTGCCCACTTTTCGGGTTATTTGTGGTATTCGCTAATCTGTGGCTACCCTGTCACCCTGTTCCGCGGATAATTTTGAGTTTACTGTAAAACGTTTACCCAAGAAGAGTAGGGTACTTGTGGTTTTGGCAGACTATCCCCTACACATCATTCTTAGTTAGAAAATAGGAGCTATAATCGCTAGCACCACTTTCTGCTATCAGATTGAGTAAATTGAAAACTTTTAAACGTCGCCCACACACCATTCCCAAGGCCACCCCAAACATAAACATCTGGCAAATCCACGAATCTTGACATGTTACTTGACAAACACTTCGAGAACGATGTTTTTGCTTGGTAGCTTTTATCGCGTCCACGGCTCATATTCCCAGAATACTGACATTTTTAGCAGTTATCATCGCTGTTATCAGTATAGGTACGCCGTGTATCGGTATTTATTGTTCTTATTTCATTCGAAAACTTTAGAGGCGTGCTTTCTGCGAGCGGTCGGGAGGAAACAAACACTTCTGGGGTGATAACCTTGTTTTGGTTACTCCTTATGTTTTTCGTCGTTTCTATGTTTCCGAGGAATGTTGTATTCATGCAGTACTGAAGAGGTTTTATGACGTGGAGAGACACTTTTCAAGAGATTCATTAAAATTGACTTTAAATTTCACGTTATAAACTGTTTACTTAGCAAAATGGTTAACTGTTTTCTAAAACGAGTTTCATATACTTTTTTACTACATATTGTAAATATTTGTGTTTAAAACTATGGTGGAATTGAGTGATGTTTTATGAAAAATAGTTCAGTGTGTAATTCTTATTCTAGATTTTTTTAAACCTTGAATGTTTAACGGTTTTCTAAAACGAGTTTCACATTAACAAATTTTTTGGCGTATTTTTGCACTACTAATTGTCAATATTTGTGTTTAAAGTTGCGGTGGAATTGAGTGATGTTATATGAGAAAAATAGCTCAGTGTGTAATTCTCATTGCGAATTTGTGCTTTAATTTTAAAAGATCTGCGAGTTTTTTTCCCCTGAAAGAATTGTTAAAAATGCGACTTTTTTTAAAAAGAGAAAATGAATATGTAGGTATAGTAGTTATTACTAAGCATTGTTTCTTTCAGACATTTTGCTCCGGGCGGGGGGGTGGGGGGCTGCAAAAAGGTAGGTGCGAATCCAGCGGGTCACCAGGGGGGGGGGCTGGGATGGGCAAATTAGTTCCTTTTGATTAATATATAACTGCAGCACTATATTATATGAAATATTTATTGTTCTTTAACAGTCTTTTGCATTTCCATACTTTTGTGCTTTTCGTGGTGGTAGTATTATATTCCATAGTAAGCAATACGAAAAATACATAATGTGAGGAACAAAGAAGATTAATATGAAATGAAAATAAGAAGACATAAATAAAAATTTGAACAATTAAAAACAGGTGCAGGAAATGAATAAACAACAACAACAAAAAAAAAGAACCTAAATAACGGGCGTATCTTGCTGGCTTCATCACCCTCTATCCATCATAAGACTCCACCCAAAATTTTGTACCGTTTCAGATTTATTCTGTCCTTTTATTTTCATTTTTACTGGATCTTTGTCTCAAAGAAGTGATTCGCGACCCCCCTCCCCTCTTATCCATAAAACAAAAACTGACCGCTGTGGGCATGGCCACCGGAAAACGGAAGCCCCCAATCACGCTGCTCAACCATTCGAGTTTCCTCCGGTAATCACAGCTGAAAACCGAACAACCAGGGGGGGGGGGAGACAAGAGGTTGATTTTTGGCGAAAAGAGAAAACGGAACGCTGTGGAATGAAAGTCAATATATAACAAATGAGGTTAAAAAAAGGTCGATGATATTTGAATTGCTTATTGTGGCATATAATTTGGTAAATAAAATCATGTTGGTGGGAATGACGAATTTGCTGCTTAGCTGTGCGAAAGCAGGGAGTTTACTAATGGTACAGTGCACAATTGGTTCCAAAGGAATTATGACCAGGGGCGCTCCGAACTAAAATTTTTGGGAGGGGGGAACTTATCAATTTGCCGAATGAAGTTCCAGTTTCACCGAATGATAAAATACCAGCTTGCACACATGTCGTACATGCATAACATTTACTTAGAAAAAACATTAGGCATTTTGTAAAAAACAATTATAAAAACTGAAAAAGAAGAAATAATCCCAATGTTGCAATGTTGTCTTCAAATTGCCGAATCGTCAGCAAAATGTGCCAAATGCGGAAATTATTGGGAGGTCACAGTGACCTCCCGTGACCTCCAGTCGGGGCGCTATTGATTATGACGAACGAATTAGGCCATATAGTACGCGAACAAAAATTCTTTCTGTCAGAAGCAAGTGACAGCTTAATTCATCATTTCTATGCGAGCCGGCAACATATTTTTGACGAGACAATGATAGGCACCAAAGGTTGATGATAGGCCCCCAAAAAGTACAAGAATTGTCCTCAATAGGGATATTGCAAATTAGTTGAATTGGCAAAAATAATCGCTTAAAAGAAGTCGACACCAATACTTTAACCCTTTATGCTTTGGGGCCCCTTATATTGCCCCTGCCCTCAATACTTTAACCCTTTATACTTTTTAAGCGGGACTCAGAAGTCCCGCTTATATTAATTTAATATTATGAATCCCATATGACTGTAATCATGCTGAAGCTTTTCCTTGTACTCCGCTGAGAGGCCGACACATGGTACCTGAGATCAAAAACAGTTTTTAGGGACCCTAAGGGAAGGCGTAGGGGGCCTTAGATCCTACTGATTTTCAAAATTTTTGTAACTAATTTGGAACATAAAAGGTTAATGTGATAATAAGCTCGCAGGCAGAAGTGTAGATAGGAATTATTTCGGGAGTGGCAAACTAAATATTATGAGAACGTTCTAAATTTAAGTTTTGAAATATTAAAATCCTTATTCACGCAATGAATAGGTTTACATTTATTTTGGGAGGAGCCCGGACCTCTTCGACTACCCCCATTAAATACATCCTAGTCAGTGGATGGATGTTAGACACCAAAAAGTACAATAAAATTTCTATAAATGAGTTGAGTTTGCGAAAATGAAATATTTATATGCAAACCGGAGCCAATGTTTCCAAGTCATAACAAACTCAGCAGGTTGATAGTATGCTCCAAAAACCGCTCTTAATAGTTGCATTACTAATCAGTCTAGCTGGTGAAAGTTCGTCGTTTATACGCAAATCAGCAACCGTTTTTGGAAGTGGCAAATACGCAGGTGGATGGTAGGCACCAAAAACTACAAAAATCACTTTTAATAAGCGATTCAAATCAGTTAAGTTTGCAAAAATCAAGGAAACTACCGTTCTAACTAAATGAATAATACTCATTGATATAAATCTGTAAAGTAGTAATTTATAATCATATCTTAGCGAACAAATGTTTGTAAATAAAAATCGGAAAAAAAAAAAGTTAAACGCTATAAACCGCATTCAATGTTTTGCATGCTAGTTACAAATCTCTAATGCAAATTAAAGACATGTCTAAAAATCATAGTTAGATACATTGTATGTGCGTGTATACAATGCATCACGCATTCAATGCACAAGCATTTAACAATTTCATTAGAAAAAAGGAAAGTTTTTCCAGTTTATAATTCTGCTTCTCATTGTAGAAAATATTCCGAAAAACTGGTAGTATTTAGAAAAATCCAATGTTTATTTTTTAATATTTGGAATTATTCTTAGTGTTAATAAAATTGATTTTCTGTTGCAAAGGAGTTATTGTAAACTGAGAGTTTTTTTGTTTTGGAGTGTCTCAACTCCCACATTTATTGAAAAAATATTGATATTTTTGCAGGGATCGTTCTCGTTGCTGAAAAACTGAAAAATGTAGCTCAGTTGACTGGTAGTATTTTTGTCCATACGTTTTTATTTATTTTTTGTTTTTTAAGGGGACATACGATTGTTAATCTCGAAAATTTTCGATTTTCTGAAAAGAACGTTATATCAGCCTTAACCTTTTACCTGCCGATGTTCCCAAATGGGAACATTTTTTTGTGAATTATTTTAGTAACCTAAAATTTTGTTCAGAGTTGTCATATTTTCTGAAATGACACAGAATAATACGAATTTAATTTTGGTGCTCTAAGTTTTTTGAAAAATGTTTAACCTTTTTATAGAATTAAAGTCAAATTTACTGAATTTCTGAACTTAGAATTTGTCTAAGTTTTTCTGTCTCCCTTTCTAAAGAAAAAAAATAGAAAAAATGTTTTGTTGACATTATTTAGTATCCAAAAGACATATATTTCATTTGAAATAAACACAATATTTCCAATAATTATTTCGAGGGAATTATTTCTATCAGAATCAAGATGTTCCCATTTGGGAACATCGGCGTTTGGAGTATAGTATTTGAGGGGGTTTTTCGTTGATAGCGAAATCGAGTGCGATGCCTCTTTTTCTCACAAACATTTTGTTTTGGAAGACCTGTTTTGGGTTGATTACACGTGTTCGAACCTTTTGTTCATGAATGGACACCTGTTATCAGTCAGCTTGCCCTTTACACCCATTTTCTATTGTAAATATGTCCTTCACACCCGTCTTTACGCTCTCTATTGTAAGTGGATCGCATTTTCGAGTTTGGAATTCTTTCGCTCTCTCTCTTCATGTTTTCTACCCCATGAAATTTCTAAGAATTGAACTTGTTTCGCATGCCTTTAGAAAGTTTAAAACAAGCCACCTTGAAATTTTTTTATAATTAAAACATTTATGAGTGAAAGTAGCTTTTTAATGTAATTTATCGTAAAAAACAACTTTAACAGTTATTTATCTCAAATATGTGTGTATTTTTGATATGATATCTAAAAAGCACTTTTACACGGAATTTTTACTGAGTGCATCATGCCATGAACCATAATTTGAGCCCGATTTTCCCCTGAAAAGCTATGTAGTGTTTAACAATGATGAAAATGTAACAATTTTTTTAGCACTTTATTATAAATTGGGATCTAAAATAGAAATTATGCTTAAATGGAAAACAGTTATAGCTCAATTTCTTAAACTAAATATTTTGATTATTTAAGTATAAGAAAGTTTTTGTTTTGACTAATGTTATTATGCAATCATGCGCAAGGTGACTAACTCATTTTTTTTCCAATAAAATGTTTATGCTTACCTTCATTACTCACTAAAATAAATACTTACCAATATTTGGGTTAAAAAAATACATGCAGTAAAAGAAAGAGCAGATATTTTTTTAGGAAAAAGAAAAGTCTTTCAAATGTTTTTTTTTTTGGTTATGGTGTGTTGTATTTGACTGTTTATTGCCTCTTTCTACTAGGTTGAAGAGCCGAATGTCACCTAAAATGACATTAAACTCATTTTATTTTTCTTCATCCTACCGACAAATTGTGTTACGTACAATTTTAAGCCATTTACTTAACATAAAGGAAGATCAACGGATCAACTATTCGTGCAATCAAAATTACTGTCAAAGAAAAAACAAACTGAAGTAAACAATTTTGGTAGCCCTTTAGGCTAGCTTTCAACCCAATTTATTAACTTAATAGTACTATCAATGTATTTTTAATAATTGACTCAAAAGTGACCAATAATATTGAATTATGCAGATAATGCCTTTAAAATGTTTTGTTTTAAATAGTTATTATTAAAAATTTTTTTTTGCAAAACTTAAGAGTTATTCTTGGAAGTTGAAAATAGAAAAAATTGTGGCTCAGCTTTAGCGCTAGTAGATTCTTTTCTTTGAAATTAACTTCAGAACCTAACTAAAAATACCCCTGAAAATTGCAAATATTTTTGAGCCTTCATACTTTAATTACTTTAAAATTGTATTGAGTTATTTTTGAGACATACGTAAAACATTTTATTAATTTCATTGCAATGGGCTTCATAGTAAAACAATTCTTTCGCAATGTTTTTGGAAGTTTTTTGGCAGAAACTCAAAAATCATTTCTCAGTTATTTCATCAATGCTGGTTATTTATACTCAAATTTCGATTGCGAAGCTATGATAAGGCATGTGTCTCGATACCAACATAGATCTGCGTTTCTATGGAAACCGATTCTGTTTGATAAAAAAAAGGTATTCAAAATCCAATTTAAACGTCAAACTCTTCAATGAACCTATTTAAAAGTCCATAATACAGAATCTCATCCTTGTTCACAAATTAGTTTCGAGGCCGAGAATTCAGAAATACAACAACTGCACTCCAAGTACTTGAAAACAAACTATTAAAGTTTCCTCTTCTACTTTTAAATTAAGGTTTAATACCTTAACAAAAGCAAAAGCGCTGTTTTGCCTCAAATATTTTGAGATTTTTTACACATGGTATTTCAAAAGCTTCATTAACAATATCATTATTAATGATATAATACTACAACTTGAAATGCTTTCGATCATATATATTAGTTTAAACAACTTTATGCTTTTCTGTGGACGTATTTTACTAAATTTTAAATTAAATTTTATCAATTGATGTATTTCAGACTTTATAACTAGTGAGCGGTTTGAAAATTAATTCTTTTTTACTGTCCTTTGCAGAGTATTAATAATGTTCACCGTTTTTTACTGTGGTCATGTCACCGTAACAAGCACTAGGATATCTTGTGCAATCACATTTGGCAAAGCAGACAAGATAGGATTTTTTTTTTTTTTTTTTGTGGTTCAACCCAAAACGTACCACGATCGACCAGTAAACTTAGAAGATTTTTAAAAAATAAATAAAAATAACAACAAAAATGAAATAAATAAATAAAATTAAAATTTAATAAATTTGATGTAGAGTCAGTTGGGGGGGGGGGGAATAGGGTAAATGGTCATCCGATCCCCAAACGACAACAGGTGTAGCACTTCTTAGGCTTTTCCTGCAAAACATTTTCCATTGATCTTTGCCATGTACACAACTAGCCAAAAGTATTACAAGTTTAACAAATCTACCATTTCATCAAGAATAAAAACAAGAAAAAAAATCGTATTTTTTGATTCAAACCAATATTTTTAAGTGTCAGTATGTTAAATTAGTTTGAAGACAAGATTTGATTAACTTATTGAGGAAAATCATTATGTGCAAAAAAAAATCCTTTCTTTTAAAAATTGTTTTACGAATTAATTAATTTCAGTAAAAATAAATATGTTTTCCACCTCTTTTAACAAGAATTTCTTGTCTAATAGTTTTCAAAAATAGCCTATACAGTTTTCATGATTTTTCATCGTACTTTTTTGCTTAATAGTTTTACTAATCACAATTTAGAAGAAACCTACCACAGAGGGAAAAAATCTGATAACTCAAAAGAGAGAGTAGGATGTGGCCCGCACAAAGATTTATTACATATCATAACAAAACAAAAGAACTTTTATTGACTTCCGGGAATCGTTACTCCTTTTATATCAATTCGTTCCACAGCTTTGATGTTCGATTTTTCTAAAACGACCTTCCCCCGTCAAGGTGAAACCTTTATGGAGCATAATTATTTAAATAAAATCCCCCCAATATATATTCCCACAGTCTTTTCCCCATTGCTTCACTGACCTACATATAGGTACCGGGTTCCACCTTAACCCTCTTGTAGGGAAAATTTTGTGGGTAGGGGAGAAAAGAGGTGCGTCTTATAGATGGCACGGATTTTCCAAAATCCCACGAAATATAGGGCTACTTTTTTTCAGTGAGGGAACAGGAAGCATTAAGAGGATTTTGGTGACTTAGGTATCTTCCTTGCTATAGCCATGGTTCTCCCGCTATTTTACTCTCTTTAACCGAAACAAAAGTTTTAGGAAGATGAAGTTCCACTATTATATTGGCTTAGGCGTAGTAATAAGTTTGTATTTTTGATAGATGTGCAATGATATTGTTCTTATTTGAGCAGCGTAAAGGAATGATAGTTTTTCACAGAAAAGAATTTAAATCAGAATAAGCAGCCACGCAGCGAAATAACTGCTCAATTACGCAGTCATATTTTTAGAACAGAGCGCCAATCTTGACAATCAATCGAATTACAACTCCTATATAGGGTCATTTCATAGTGACTAAAGTAACATTCAGAGCTGATTTTGTAACTGTTTTTACTTGTAACTTAAAGGATAAAAATTATTTTTTAGTTATGCTGGTGGATTTACAATGTACATGGTATCTATATATCATTTCTGATAAGAATTTAAAACAACATTACTGACAGTAGATATTTTTTGAACCAAAATAGCAGCGTGACTAACGTAACATTTTTGCAACCCTGAAAATGAATGCTCATGTTGTGAGGCAAAAATTTCGAAAAGTTAAGCATGAGTTAAAAATTGAATGATACATTTGAAAACTGTAAAGTTGGATTTTAAAAACATAAAATACACTTATTAAATCTTAATTTTTTTTAGTCTTAAGTGTCACTTTTACTCAAGCTAGAGTGTGACTAACGTAACGTGACTAACGTAACCATCGAATAACAAGCAGTAAACACACTAGAAACTATTTATTATGGCTAATCTCAGTGATTATTACAATACTTTTTCAATTTTTTGTAACTTCTTATGTCGTATGATTTTTATTTATTTATTTATTTACTTATTTTTGGATACTTTTTTTACTTCGGTATTATTTTTTTCTTCAGCTGAGGTTGACATTTCTATGGAATGATCCTATAGTGGTTTCTTATTAATTTTATTTATTTATTTATTTATTTTTTCAAATAAGTGTTTTCCTATTACCCTCTTATAGTTGAAATCCTCCGACTGAAGAATAGGTATAGATAGAAAAGTCCAGCTGCATCTGAAGTGCAGAGGAGCCATTTCAAGTTCTGAAACACCCTGCTACATAGGTACAGCTAGCATATATCCTATACCCGGCGTAAAGAAAGCTGGCGTCTGAAAGAAATATTAATTTCTCATTCTCCGCACTTTTCCCTTTATGGTTGTCGTAGTTGTGGACTGTTTTCCCACTTAGGTTTTGCAACAATGATTAAATGCAAACGATTAAAATTGCTTTGTGCGTAAACTTTTGTTTAATCAACGCTAATAAAATTCTTTTTGAATTTATATAACGGTTACTTATGATGGCAGTTCTTTCTAAAACGAACTATTTAGCACTACATTTGTTAGAAAACGTTTGGAAATAACTGAGATATGATGATACAAATAAAAGCGTAAAGCTAATTCGATAAACATAAAGTGAATGAAAGGCCTCATCAGCAGTGCATAGAAAAGAGAGTTGAGCTGTTTTCTTTGGTACGGTTTCCATGGAGACGCAGACGATGCTAAACTTGATAAGCCTATTTAAAAGTAACAGAGTAGAGAATAATTCAAATTAACTAAGAAGAAAGGAGTAAAATACCCCGTCTGTAATAGAAAAATGTGCTAACTTTTAACATTATGAAAAAATTTTTCTCCATTTAATCCATTAGACCTTGAAATTACACAGCATATGAGAGGTTCTATCTATTATTGCACACATAAGTGGCATTTCTGCTCCTCAGAAAGAGCAGAACTTTTCTTTTATATCTGCTCTTATGCCTGATTTAAACTATAGGAATTCAAATTACAATTAGTTATTCAAGTTAATTAAAAAGAAAGGAGTAAAATACCCCGTCTGCAATAGAAAAATGTGCGAATTTTTAACCTTATTAAAAAAGTTTTTATCTCCATTTAATTCATTAGACCTTGAAATTACACAGCATATGAGAGGTTCTATCTATTATTGCACATATAAGTGGTATTTCAGCTTCTCAGAAAGAGCAGAACTTTTCTTTTATATATGCTCTTCTGCCTGATTTAAACTATAGGAATTCAAATTACAATTAGGTATCAAATTATGCGAGTTTTACGTTTTTGCACTTTATCATAAGTACAAAAAATAGGTAATTTAATTTGCGTTACAATATTTCCATTTATCATTTCTGTATTAGAAAAATGAAAGTAAATGTGAAGTATGCAACTGTGTGTATCGTTCATTATTTATATATAATTCATGCATTTCACGTATTCATACTATTTATTTAGATTGATCAACACGTTTTAGATTTCATTTGTTGTTGCATGTTTCTTCATAAGTATAACCTTGCTTAAAACAAAAACCATTTCTTTCAAATTATAAATTTGGAATTACAGTATGTAAAGAGGAATTAGATTTTTAAATTTTGTTTTAGTTCCATTATACCAGCAACTTTTAATTTAAAGGAATGAAAAATAGTTCAGTCTATTTTACAAGTTTTTTAAAAAAGAAAAATATGAATTTGATTTGCAACATTTATTCACCCATGATAGTTTTAAAATTGTGGTACTGTATCGTATAAATGTGAAAAACTGCATTGACAAACTAATTTAAAATATTTTTGTATTTCTAAATTTCTTTAGTCACTACCTTGTTAAATTAATAGATACCGCTAAATATCGAAAAGTGACGTAGTTCAGAAGAAAAAAAAAAACTAACCCCCCCGAAAAAAAACACGTTTTAATTTATTAATAACTTTGACCTTTTTCTAATTTTTGTTTCATTAAACTTCCTCAAATTTGAACTTAAAAGAAGCAATAAACCCCCCGAAAAGATCATAAAGTATGTAAACATTGCAAAAAAGACTCACCCTCTCAACCTACTGACACTATAAAACAAATTTCACGCAGTAAAAAAAACGCCCCTCTTTTGCACCTGGGCTTTCAGTGGCGATTCCCACCCCACTTTACCTCAGAAATATTCTTTTTTACGACGACAGGTTAAGATCCACGTTCTAAAAAAATATTTTCCCTCAGATACCATCATGACCCGATTCCCAAGTTTAAATTTTTAATTCCTCTCCCTTTATTTCTTCCCCCACTCCACCACAAAAGAAGAAGATGGGTGCGTTTCCTCCGTTTTTTAAGGGGTTCGCTTCGCCTGCATAAATTTTTTGCCTCACCCCACCTTGCGTTACCATCTCCAAGATCCGTTACCGGGTAAAGTGGAAGATACATAAAAAAGGGGAAGGTATATATCGTCCTTTTTATCACTTGTTGCTCCGTACAAAGCTGGAGGAGCGCTTTTATGGGAAAGGGGGAAGATTTTTTTGCCGTATGGTAAATAACGGGTGTGGAGTTGATTCGATTCGGGGCTAAGGTCGGCTTCGTTTTGTTGGCGATGTGGATTATGAGGGGTTGACGTTGATGGTAGCATTAGTGGACGGTTCAAGTCAATAGGACCGAATCCTTAATGGCGGATACCGTTTGGAGCTGCCTATCTGCTTCGGACCCGAGATATGAGTTACGGAGGCAAATGTGGGACGCACGTGCTCTTACCTATTGAGATTTTTCTTCTATGGCTTTGTGGCTTGGGCCATAAACTGCGATATTTGCTAACGTACCGCTCGTGCGGTTAGTGGTCCCTTTGAGATACAGGACCTGGACTTGAGGAAGCTCATCTATCGGGAGCTGAGCCCTGGCACGTGCAAAGTCCATAATTCATCCTTTTTTACCAAAACGTTTCTTATGGATCAGCTTTTGTGCAAAGATGGCCATGAATAGAAACAGCGAAGAATTCATTTTGATATCTTAGTTCTAGCATATTTTTCTGAAAACTGAAATACTTAAATTTTTCATTGCTTCGTATTGACAAAGTCAACGAACGATGGATTCTGCAGCTTCCGAAAAGTATAACAACTTATTTTTGTGTGTGGTAACATCAAAACCATATATCTGTATATAATTACTCTTATAAATATCAGTTTCATTTCTCCAACGACACTGTGGTCTCTTTTTTGTTATTTTTTTTGCCTCTCAGGATCCAAAATAGGATTTTGTTGTTCCTGCTTTTACTGACAAGGTGCCTTGTCCAACTCCATTATTGATTTCGAATGACATCAGTAACTTTGGTCTGCAGCACTGTAATCCATGTGTTTCTTTCGCTATCCCTGTAGGTGAATACTAACATGCTGGATGCTGGAACTTTCATACAATTTTTGTCGTTCATTTTCCTCATTTAATACAGGCAAAATACACTAATTAAAGCTAACAATTTGGGACGCAACTTTTAAATATAGTGCTACTTCTTCATAACTCTCAGCAGGAAAGTTTATCTCTGTTTTTCTTTTCCCCATCATGCTTCCATTCATAATAATGGTTGTCTCAGATAAGCATAACTGCACATCGTTTCTAATTCGCTGGTGGCCTGCTGCTCAGAAATAAAGTAATTCGACATAGTTTTTGATTTATTGAAGTTCGTTTTCAATCCTACAAATTGAAACGCATTTAGTTTTCAAAGCATCTCTTCACGAATGAGAAAGCAAGAAACTCAGAGTCCTCCTCAAATCTTAAGTGATCCACAATTTTTGTGCCCTTCTTTTCCTAATTGAGTTTCTTGACTTCGTCCTGAAGTACTGTATTTAACAGTCTAGGTAAAATTATGACCCCTTTTTCTTCCTTTTAGTGCATAATTTGGGGAGCTTTAACCCATTTATGCCCAGTAGCCTAAAAACGGGACGCTTGTTAGTTACTGCATACAAAAACCAGTAATGGATATATCATTTTACTAAAGCTGTTTTTCACAAGTTAAATAGTCCTCCTTCTTGAGAAAAACAGTTAGAGCCACTATTTGGACATCAGAGTTTATTTATTGACAGCTATTTTCAGACAAATCAGTCAAGCAACGATCCAGCATGGGTAGCCACAGAAAGTAATTTTTTTTTGACGAACTTATTTTTTATAAAATTAAACTATTTTAAAATTATTTGCTTAAAATTAATCACAGATGACTTCTGTAATGTTACTTTGCACAAGTAAAGCCAAGTACGGTCGTATTTTGCGCACATATCTGCAAAATATCCCGTTAACAGGACGTTAACTATTCCAAGCCTAAAATGTATGTAAATTGTAAACCATTCCAATTTAGAGTTTTGAACAAATAAAAAATAAAAAAAAAAGTAAAAAAAAACTTGGGCATAAATGGGTTTTAATTTAGTTGATGCTTCTTCAAAAATATTTCCAATAAGGAGAAAATATCCTGGATCAATATAGAAATAGCTAAATTTATTCCTAACTGCTAGTGAGTATACAGAATCGAACCTTTTTTCACAGTCCACTTAGGCCACATAAAAAGGGAATTCCAATTCATTGTTCCATTCCAAAATTCTTTTAATTGCTTGAATATGGTCGATGGTACTAAATCAATTTCGAAATCCTGTTTGTTTTTTTTAATTTTGCTGCATCTGATTGTTCCTGTAATTGATAGGTTGGAAATTTCAGCAGATTTTTTTTCAGGATTAAATTGGACAATAGCTTCTAATACCTTCTTTCTTTCGTTCTTCAAAAACTAAGACAAAATTATTTTGAAATAATATTTCTTAAAACCAGAATATCAGTTATCAATTAAAATTTTAAAGCAATTTTTAATCGTTATTTGTTAGCTACTATAGTTACTAGTTCTGAAAATTTCGTGCTATTATTCAGGATACTTTCCTGTAAAGTTTTAATAAGATGTAAAGTTAGCTTATTCTTGCATGAATCAAACTTCTCTTACAAATTCTACTTCGGAAAATATGAAAATGAAGGAAATATTTTGGATTTCAAATTAATCTTGAATTATAAATTGACATTTTGAGTTTTTTATGCAATTTTTCATTCCAATATGGTTTACAATGTGAGAATTTAAACTGTTTGCTTTTGCCTCACCTATCAAGAACATAACTTTATATTTTCATTAGGGATCTATTTGCATAGGAATTCAGAAAAACTCAGATTCTGTACTTTTCTTTTCTTTTTTCTTTTTGTTTCGTTTTCTGTGACATTTTGATGATTGAACGGAAGCTCAAACTATTTATGCGTGGATACTAGTTCCGAATAAAATAGAGATTCTGCACTTATTTCTTTAGAAATTAAACTCTGCTCATGATTATTTCCTTCGTTTTATTCATAAAATTAAGTAAAAATCATTGTAATGTCAGTAATAAACTAAGATTTTAAAAGCATATTCTAAATGGCCATGTTCGTCAGACTTAACAGCAGCCAGAAGTATTTTTAATCCCTGAAAGCATCAACTTAAAAATCAGAATTCGACTCGAATGTTAGTCAAGCGTATTTTGCGCTTTGTATCTTTATAATAAATAAATAAATAAATAAATAAACACCTAGAAAATTGGGGAATTAGCAATTGTTTTTTTTTTAAATATTGCATTTGAATGTTTCTTTTTTCTTTTCTTCTCTTTTTTTTTCATTAATTCAAATTTTTAGACATTCTCAATGTTAAATATCTAAGTAGTATGCATCTCTTCCTTCCCTGCCATCTTCCAATTTACCCTAAAAAAGCTTTTTTATTTCAATTATTTATGTTTTTAATGGGAATTAACCAAGATTATGGTCCTTGTTGTTCTTGCCTATTTCACCCTCTCAATGAATATCATTCTTCTAAAAAAAAGTCAACGAGCAATTTTATGCCTTGAAAAAAAAAAAAAAAAAAAAAAAAAAAAAAAAACAGCTATATCTCTGAATATAGGATTTTTGCTTGTGTGTGCTGTTTCAAAAAAAAAAAAAAAAAAACTCAGCCATTTATTTTAAATTTGCTGAAAATGGTTCTGAATGCATTAGATTATTGACATTCTGCCAACCTTTTACGAAAACATTGAATGCATTGGGTTATCTCGAATATGAACTAAAAAATGTTTTCAAGCGGGTTCTTCAAGAGCGTACCTCTTAAAATAACTTTTTCAAAATGCTCAGGAGAATAAATACTCCAGCTAACACGCACTGGCCACGGTCTCATTTTGAAAGTTGAAACTGAAGTGCATCAAAGCAGCGGTAACTTCTACGGAAGCGAGGGAGACCCCACAGAATGGTTATATAAACACTTCTCTTCTTCCCTGTTACTTGAAAAGACGAGTGCATAAATTATGCAAAAAACTTTGGACGGCAAGTTTGCCTTACGCATTTCCTAAGATGGAAGATATATCGTTTTCATTTCAGACTGGAAATATTCTTCAAATACATTTACAGAATCGTCTGCAGCTTTTTTTGTGTTGTGGCAACATAGAAAATAATAAAAAACTTGGAAGAGAAAAATGCATTCTTAAAGAACGCTAGATTTCATAACATGGAATGAGTTTAAAATTTTAGTATTTTCTCTGAAGTTGGTGCATATTGGAAAACATAGTTTGGATAAAACCTTTAATATGAAACTGTGGCGAAATCCAGTTTTCGGATTCACTTACATTTAATAAAAATATGGATTCCTTTTCGACGAATGCAGCTGAGGGCGTCTCTCTGGAAATGAAAACTTTCTATTATATATTCTTTCTGGAAATTTCTTGCATTTACATTTCGAAAACTTATTTTCTGCACAACTAACATTTTTAAAGAATTTGATTAAATGCAAATATGCCAAAACCAGTCGCTATGGCGATTTCTAAATGGAATGCAGTATTTTGCCATTGGTAAGTGCTAAAAATATTATTTTTGTGCCTCGGAAACAAACGTAAATCTTTCCAAACTTTTCTTAAGCCTCCGTATTAGAATGCCGCATGTATGAGAGCCTTATTATTATTTTTTTTCCTTTGAGTTGCAAGGAGGTGAGGGCTATAAAATGCTCAAATCTAAACATTTTTTGATTCAATTCCCTTTTCCAATGTATTTATTCTATCTCAAATCGTTGTCTTTTGATGAGATTTATACTTCATTTTATTAGAAACGGTACACTTTTTCTTCTGTTACAATATATCTAGTTTTCTGTAAGGGAACTTCACATTATCTTCAGACACAAAGTTGAATGCAAAGTTGTTTATACTCTCACTAAATAATAGATCTGTCTTTCATTTATTCAAATGCATTATTGTCATTGATAATGGACAAATTTATGTCTTTATATTTTGATTTATTAATGAGAATCTCACAAAAGACAATAATTGTTGCTTTCACATTTTGGGTTTAGAAAAGTTCCATTCTTCAACAAAAATGGGTTTTTGCTGAAAGAAGAAGAAAAAAAAAAAAAAAAAAACTACGTAACTGGAGCATAGATTGACTTGTGGAATTTTAGAAGAGAAATTTCTTGGTTTTCATCTCACTTTGTTTCTTCCTTTGTGGCGATAAACGAAGATCACTCAGGCTCAGCGGTCACAGTGTTGGAAGTCACTGCCACGCCCCTTTTCCTTTGTTAGCAGGTTTTTGTCCCCAAAGTGAAAGATGTCGGCACCGCTCTCCTTTTCGATCGTTTGCGGTTCGGGCAGTGGGGGAAGGGGGGGGGAGTCTCATGAAAGTACTATTTGTTCTTTGGAATAGCCAGCCTGTGATTCCTTTGTGTTCTTAAGCATCATCCCGTGTTTCTATAGAAAATGAAGTGAAGGTGTTTGTTACTGGTTTGTTACAAGACTTTCGGATTTTTTCGGCATTGTAACTAATCATCTTACTGGGATCTGGAATTTATTTTCAAGTTTGTTTCTACCAATGTTTTGTCTTTCCCCGTCACAAAACATCAAACGCACCACGGCTAGCCAAAACAAAAATCCTTTTTTGAATAAGAGTAGATCCTTGCTGTTTCATTCGAATAAATAGATAACCTAGCTTGAGGATATAACCTAGCCTGCTTTATACGGGAAAGCAATTTTCGGGAACTTTTGCTCCACATCAACATTTTCTAACACACTGATACAGAGAGGCTCAAGCAAGATTTGACGACTTGCTTCATATTGCTCATTTTTGCTTGGTCTGTGTATGATCTCCCTGTGTGTGATCAGTAAATCACAGGATAGGTGTTCTGATTCCGGAACTGTGCACTTTGATCATCTCCTGGTCTGTACGGGACTAGATACACTGGCGGAAAAAAAAATCCCAACACCAAGAAAGACTTGTGTTAGATAAACGAAATTTGGTAGGCGTGTTTATACAACTGAAAGATGACATTGATTGAAATTTCGAGTTCCGCGCATTAGTGTGGCGCAGCTGGCGTCACTCAGAACATGCAAATAAGGCTTGTTTTAAAAGCGTGTTGTGAAGCTCGTGTGTATTATTTTTCCGTGAAATTTGACGAATTGCGTTCATGTTAGCTAGGAATGCCTTTAAGAAGACGAAGAAAGCCATTATCAACAGCTCACCGAGTTTAAACGAGGTCGTACAATTTGGCTACGAGAAGGTGGATTTTCATTTCGCGATATTGCAGAAAGACTTGGGTGGGAATGTTTCCACCATGCATGATTATTGGAAGCTATGGGCAAGGGATGGTACTACCTCAAGAAGATCGAGTTCCGAGCTGCCACGTGGCACGACTGAGAAGGAAGATCGCCGAATCTTGCGTACGGCTGTGGCGCATCGTACTGCATCTGCGGTTGAAATTCGAGCTGCAGTTGGTACTGTCGTGACCCAAGGAACGGTAAGAAACTGTTTACTTCAAGGACAGCTCCGAGCCAGGCAGCCTGCAGCCGGTATTCCATTGACTGCAAACCATTGCCTTTTCCGACGGCAGTGGTGCCACGACAGAGCTCACTGGAGGTCGGAGTGGAGATCTGTTGTAATTTTTGATGAAAACAGATTCTGCCTTAGTGCCAGTGGTGGCTGTATATTGGTCAGAAGGAGGCCAGGGGACCGCCTGCATCCAAGCGGTCTACGGCCTAGACACACGAGACCCACACCTGGAGTTATGGTCTCTGGAGCAAATTTCTACGACAGCAGGGGCATTCTTGTGGTTATCCTAAACTCACTGACTGAAAATTTGTCGTCAGTCTGGTAATTTAACCAGTAGTACAGCCCTTCATGAGTAGCATTCAAGGGGGCGTTTTCCAACAGGATAACGCTCGCCCTCACATCGCTGCTGTAACGCAATGTACTCTACAGAGTGCTGACATGTTACCATGACCTGCAAAATCACCAGGTATGTCTCCAATTGATAACGTATGGGATATCATTGGACGGCACCTTGAGCATCATCTACAGTCAGCAATGACGGTCCTAGTATTGACACAACAAGTGCAACAAGAATGGATCTCCTTGCTACAAAAGGACATTCGGCACCTGTATGATATAATGCATGCACGCTTGTTGGCTTGCCTTCAAAATTCTGGAGGTTACACCCTTTACTAAATTAACATAATTTCAAATTTGCACAGCATTTTCTTGAGCTTAAATTAGCCAGTGATCTTGTACATTTAATCAATTAAACATGTTAACTAGATAATTGCATTACCAGAATTTCATTACTCTACAGAAATTTTTTCTTGGTGTTGGGATTTTTTTTTCCGCCAGTGTAGTTTAGCAAAAATAGAAAGAAATTGCCTAAAATATATTGGGACGCAAGAGACCACATTTTCTATGGACACCTGTGCGTTTTCCTTGCCACTTATTTCATGGGGCTGCCCAACTATTAGCTGTTATTCTCCCATTGTTGGTTTTTGTTTCGTTGCTTGTTTTTCCCTGAAAAAGGAATTTTTCCTTTATTTACTCTTTTCTCTCTCATTGCGATGATATCTGT
>JAXGGA010007278.1:0-63768 GCA_038373865.1 Uloborus plumipes | reverse complement strand
AAACCGTTCATGTTTTTATTCTTGGTATTGATATTTCTGTATTTGCAAGCGAAGACAAAAGCGCAGTAAACTTATCTCTCAATTAAGTGCAGTTATTTCACATTCGGATGTCATTTGGTTAGGTGTTTCTAGAGAAAAGATAATTTGAAATTTTAAGCATTAATTATAGCCTTACTTTTCTCAGTTGAACCCCCGTATGCAAAAATATAATCTATGTTTGAATATTCTTCTCTTTTTAGCATACTTTCCCGTTAAAAATAAAAGAATGACGAAAAAAGTATTAAAAGTGGCTTAATGCATCTAAAAAATATCGCTAAGTCCAAAAAATATTGCCAAGTTAAAAAAATATCGCCAAGTCCGAAAAAAAGTCAAAAAGAAATAAAAAGGTAAAATGAATATCGAAAAATTAAAAATTTGAAAGTAGGGTATTGAGATGGGGAATTTGTGTGTCGGTCGGTCGGTCTGTCTGTCCCGCCCTCTAATAACTTTTGAATGAACATTCCGATTTGGACAAACTTTTTTTTTTTTTTTGCAAAGATCTCGGCGAGTACAGCGACTACAACATTCCCATATTTGATTTTTCGATTTGAACAATTTTAATTCAACTTTGAACCGTTCAAACAACCTGTCCCGCGATGCTAACTTTTGAGTGAACAGTCCGATTTGAACAAACTTTTTTTGTTCGAAAGATCTTATCAAGGATACTTGATTCCCGTATTTACATTTTCGATTTGAACAATTTTTCGTTCAACATTGAACCGCTCAAACAAGCTGTCACCCCTAATAACTTTTGAGTAAACAGTCCGATTTAAATAAACTTTTTATGTTGTTCGAAGGATTTCAGCAAGGATACTTCATTACCGTATTTAAATTTTCAATTTGAACATTTTTTCGTTCAACATTGAACCGTTCAAGCAACTTTTCCCCACCTAATAACTTTTGAGTGAATCGTCCGAATGAAAAACACTTTTTTTTTTGTTTGTTTGAAAGATCTCGGAGAGGCTCATTCCCATAATTCGCTTATCGATTTGAACCATTTTTCGTTCAATATTGAACCGTTCAGAAAAAAAAATTTAACATTAGCGCCTACGGGGAGTTGAATGTTGATCCTGAACTTAAAGTCGGATTTACTTCAAACTAACTTTGTAAGAAAATGGTTTTGATAAATAATGTTTGTAAAGATTTTTTCTGAATAATCTTCTGTGAAGACTCTGATTCCGACTCCGACTCCGACTCCGCAAACATGGCGGAAATGCAGGCTCAGAAAAAAATGACTGACTGTGCAGACGATTTTTTGTTTATTTATTCATTTGTTTTATTTTATTATTCGTTTATTTATTTTATTTATTATTGTTATTTTTTTTCTTTTTTTTTTTGGCAGACGATTTTTTTTTGTAACAAAAATGTTTCATTCACGGGGGCATTTTATTCTTTATTTATATTTAACAACTGGCAACGGATTAAAAGTGAAATTCGAGACATTTTATTAACGGACGAGTTTTTTTTCTTTTTTTTCTTTCTTTCTTTGATAAAATGTGTTTTGATGCTCTTTGTACTTTTATTTATTTATTTTATTTATTTATTTATTTATTTTATTTTATTTTTGAAAACGATTGATGATTTTTTCTACGAAAGAACTGTAACAATTACATTCTTCAAAAAGTGTGACAAAACTTTATTTATTTATTTATTTACTTTTTACGTGTCTATTTCATCTGATGAGAGGTAGTCTAGTCAATAAAGGATTTGAAAAAACACTAAAACATGCAGTTTTAAAAATTGGCCACACAGGTACAGGAAGGGCTCCTGATGAACATACTAAAAGTCCCCAGTGGTGAGGGGGGAGCTCGCAGCGCCACCTGGTGCTTTATGGGTGATTTTTCAATTTTTGTCTTATATCTCAAAAACTATTGACTTGCGAGAAAAAATGTCAATCAATAAATTAAAGAGCATAAAATTATCTTTAAAACGCTTTTTTTGTTTTTATTATAGCTATAATAGTTGCCGAGATATTAAACTTTAAAGTTTGTCATTTTTTGAGAAAACGACTATTTTTCCCCTCTTTTCTATTTTTGGAGCCGCCTCAGTGATTAATTTGATATTATTCTTTTCTTTTTTCGACCTGAAGTAGTACATGTCATTAAGGTGATTTGATTTCTTGAAACGGGGAGGCAGGTTGGGGAGGAAGGAGGCGAGGAAGGAAGGGAAGACAAAACTATGTGCAAGTGTACTTTTTACTATTTTTCCCTCTACCATAGTTCAGCAAACGAAGACCCAAAATAAGGGCGAAAAAAAATAATAATAATATAGTTTTAAAAATTGGCACACAGGTACAGGAAGGTCTCTTGATGAACATACTAAAAGTCCTCGGTGGTGAGGGGGGAGCTCGCAGCGCCACCTGGTGTTTTATGGGTGATTTTTCAGTTTTCGTCTTATATCTCAGAAACTATTGACTTGCGAGAAAAAATGTCAATTAATAAATTAAAGAGCATAAAATTATCTTTAAAACGCTTTTTTGTTTTTATTATAGCTATAATAGTTGCCGAGATATTGAACTTCAAAGTTTGTCCTTTTTTGAGAAAACGACTATTTTTCCCCTCTTTTCTATTTTTGGAGCCGCCACAGTGATTAATTTGATTATTTGATTTTATGATAATCAGAGTAGGTAGCGGAGGCAGGCCAATCATCTTTCTTAGCCTTATATGGGGCTCCAGTAAATATAACTTCTCTGAATGAACAGAGATTTATATCTTTTCAGAGAGCAGCAAGAAAAATAAAACCTGATCTTGCTTCCTTCCCACCTACTGAAGATGCCGCAAAATTTCATTCATTAAGAGTTTATCACCAGATTCAAAAGTGGTTGGGGAGATTACTTCCACCCGATGCCTGGGGATGGAAAAAAGCAGGTACATCATGGAAACCTATAACAACTTCAAGGCTTCCAGCTCCTGACTCCATTCTCTCCATGATTTTTTGTTCATGCACAAAAGGATGTGGTGCAAGATGCGGCTGCAGAAAATCAAGGATAAACTGCAGCATTGCTGGCTTAAACTGCCAGGTTATCTGCCTTAACGGTTCAAAATTGGATATCGCATTAGATGAACAGTCAGACGACGAAAGTATCCATTTAACTTGAGTACATTGTCATTTTCATGTTAGTTTATATTTATTCTACATCTGTTCACTTTCATTATTTTATTTGCATTATTCTATTTTTTTTATGTTTGGACTTTTTTATCATTATTTTTATTATTTATCCTTTTTGCAGAAGGGTATACGTTTTATTTATAACATGATTTAAGGTCTTCTTGGACCTTAGTTGACTTAAATAGCACAGCACTATCGAAATTTAAGAAAAAAGTGATTGATATGCCTTTCGCAGTCCCAAAAAATAAAGAAAGAAGAAAAGAAAAAGATAGGTTTTTCAAAATCTCACGAGTTTAGAACTTAAATGTCAAGTCTATTCCATCTATTTCAGTTATAAAATATTAATTCATTCTTTATTCTTTTTAAAGGTATTTTTATGTTCGTTAATTTACCAATTGATGATTTTGCTGGCGAATGCATAGTTTTTGGGATATAAGACGAAAACTGAAAAAAACGCACCCAAAATCCCTGGTGGCGCTGCGAGCTCAACCCCTGCCACCGAAGACTTTTAGAACGTTCATCAAAAGCCCGTTTTGAACGTGTGTGCCAATTTTTAAAACTATATTATTATTTTTTCGCCCTTATTTTGGGCCTTCGTTTGCTGAACTATGGTAGAGGGAAAAATAGTGAAAAGTACACTTGCACATAGTTTTGTCTTCCCTCCCCTCCTTCCTCCCCAACCTGCCTCCCCGTTTCAAGAAATCAAATCACCTTAATGACCTGTTCTACTTCAGGTCGAAAAAAGAAAAGAATAATATCAAATTAATCACTGAGGCGGCTCCAAAAATAGAAAAGAGGGGAAAAATAGTCGTTTTCTCAAAAAATGACAAACTTTAAAGTTCAATATCTCGGCAACTATTATAGCTATAATAAAAACAAAAAAAGCGTTTTAAAGATAATTTTATGTTCTTTAATTTATCACTTGACATTTTTTCTCGAAAGTCAATAGTTTTTGAGATATAAGACGAAAACTGAAAAATCACCCATAAAACACCAGGTGGCGCTGCGAGCTCCCCCCTCACCACCGGGGACTTTTAGTATGTTCATCAGGAGACCTTCCTGTACCTGTGTGCCAATTTTTAAAACTGCATGTTTTTTTGTTTTTTTCACCCTAATTTTGACCTTCGTTTACTAGACTAAGGGGTATATTTTGCTTTTAGAAATAAGCTTTAAGTGCTAAAAAGATATGTTTGACATAATTTTCAGTCTCAGATAATCAAGAGAATAATGATCAGATACTAGAATGCCGATGTCGATGTACGGGAAAGTAGGCTCGTTTAGTTCTTGACAGAACTTCTTGTTTTAACTGTATCAGAACCAAAATAGTAAAAAAAGCGATGATTAAGCAGATTTTTTTTTTTTTTAACTCTTAGATAATGCAATGCTAGATGTTGGCCACAAAAATCCTAATAATTTTAAGTGGTTTCGGAAGTAAAGTATGGAAAAGTTGGAAACATCCAAATTTATGGTCGTTTTAACTATCGGACTCTATATAATATGTATTTCACAACGCATATCTTAGACGAACACGCAACAGCACTACATCAAAGAATGATTATTCTTTATACTGACGAAAGTAAGAAACATGCATGGAGAGCGAGTGCGTAAAATCCTTTGAAAAATAGCCAACTGCTTTCTCAATGCAATAAAGAACTTAAGCTCTTGAAAAACATCCGAAACTGTCATATTCTATTTTGACAAATTGTCTCCACACGTTTTCCAAGAGTTTTGCATGAAAAATGCATATTCATTTTATTTTTTAGTCCTGAATAATAATTTATAAAGCTTTCTAAGAAAATAGAATTATTCTTAAGCACAAACTGGATAAAAAAATACTTTGTTGAACAAGAATCGGCTTGGACGCCGTATGAAAAGCTTTTATGCCTAATTAATGCTCTTTTATTTTTAAGAACTGAAAATAAATGCATGCATGTACTCACGCTTGAAGTTATACTATTTTTATAAATGCATTTTTATGTATTTTTGCTTATTATACGAAATGGACACTTTCCCACAAAAATTTCGAACTTTGGAGTGTATACATTTTGAGCTCTTTTTGTTTTTCCTCTGAATTATTTATTTATTTGTTTATGAAGAAGGGGGAATCTGAGCTTTGAAATAGGGTTACTAGTACCATGTCTTGCCCCAAAGCAGGTCAGAGATTCTCTTACAATTTGGACTAATTGTCTCCAAGTTTTTAGATTAGCACTGAAGATTAAGGCACTGAAATCGCTGTGCTTCTTACTGCCTCTTACGAAAAAGCTAAATTGACCAACGTATGCATACAAAAAAGTGGCTCTTTTCGTTTGACTGTTATTCGCAACAAACGGTTCGTATGCGCAAAGGTAAATTTTTAGTTTTCTTTCAACTGCCGTGGATTGCTTAAATGGTTATACTACATTGAACGAGACATTATTCTACAGTGTAAAAAATGAATGTTGTTTTTAAAGTATAATATAGCTAATTTTATAGTAATAAACTAAAAATCGCTAATTTTACAGTAATAAACTGTAAAATTGCTAATTTAAGTCTATTACCGTGCATTTTACAGTTTTGATCTGGAGCCTTGCCGCCAGTATTACACTGATGTTTTTATAGTATAATATAGCTAAATTTTACGGCAATAAACGGTAAAGTTGCTAACTTTACAGTAAGAAACAAAAATTGCTAGTTTTGCAGTTAATTACTATATTTTGCAGGTTAAAATTGGAACCTCAGCTGCCAATATTGTACTGGTAAAAACAATAGTTCATTTTTTGCAGTGCACTGCTTTTATAGGGAGCATGGTTTTACCTAAAAAAAATTGCTTATACAGTCGACACCGCATTCATTTAAAAAGCGATTTTCCTTCCCCTCAGTATGCGAACAATATTCGGTTATTTTATTTCAGAATTCCAATAAAACAGATAAATCCATCTGTTGCTCGAGCAAATAATTAAATGCACTGTTCTAATTAATCTTTCAACAGGGTGCATGGGAGTTAATAGGAAATCGATTGGAAAAACCGAGTTGCCCATAAAATCTGCAGAGATTATTCTCCAACAGAACTATCGATTTTGAATCAAATATTTTCTCAGTTCACTTTCCATTTAACAAGTTCTAAAGACAGTTTAAATAACTTTTTCAAAGTACATTAACGGTTGTTTGAGAGAAATCTAGGACATCGGGAAACTTTTCTTTTCGTTAGAATTTTAAGTGAACTAAGTTTACAAAGCATTCCTAGAATCTTTTGAATCTATAATTTCACTTTTACCTTCGTATTCTGTCTTTGAAGACAGGTACGCTGTTATGTCCCTGTTACTTTTTAAATGCCTTCCTAAAGTTCTAGAGTTTAACTATTTTGACAGATGATTATTAAGTTATCCACAATTAGACAAGATGGTGATGTTTAGTACTTTCTTTTGAAAGTTTGGTTAACTTCTGTTCAAATTGGAAAAACATTTACTATTTAAAATACGTTCAAACTCTTTAACTTATTTTGAACAACTGCTTAGGTTATGAGGTTATTTATACGGTACAATCTTGAAGTAAAAAAATAAAATAAAGTAATTCAGATAAAAGAGGAATTATATTAAATAAGGCAACGATAAATAATTAAAATACGAGATGATTTTACTTGAAATACTCCAATTGAAATAAACATTCAATGATTGACTAATAATTTTCACGTTGTCTTTTTACGTTTATAGAATATTTTTATTGCAGCTTATTCAAAAATAATAAACTCTTAAGGTTTTTTTCCCAACGAAACGCCAATAAAAACCAAATGACAATAATAATAATAATAATACAAGTAATAATAATAATAATAATAATAATAATAATAATAATAATAATAATAATAAAAATATTTTGAAATAGGTCTAGGCGTCATCGAGTAATCTTATAACAAACATAAAAAAAAAATCCTACGAATTGTATAACCTCCTCCTTTGTTGAAGTCGGTTAAAAAACAAACACAGCATTTCCGCGGATTGAAGCGTTGCCATAAAAAAGGGAATAAGTCACAAATGCGAATTTGTTTTAAGGAGATGTAAAAGTTGTTCAAAACAGTCCTTCGATAAAATGCGTTGACAGAAACTCTCTAAAACGTTTCAAAACTAAGCTTGAATTTCGCTAGTGCATAAGTTTCAACACTTGGATATATCTGCTTTTTGGCAAAAGTAAGAAAGAAAAACTTTTTGAACTCCATTTTCCATGTCAACGTCTCAGTTATTTTCTAAGTTTTATTTCCATTTTATTTGTGATTAATAAGAACTTAAGAATAAACTCTTCATTACAATAAATTTGATATTTTAAATTTAAATCATATCTTACTAGTTTTAAATTCAACAGTAAACGTTTAACTAATGTATCTTTTTGTAATGAATTAAACATTTTAGTGAGAGCGCACACAATTAGTGGCTCACAAAAAGAAGAACGTGGGTTAAACAAGGATTCAAACTCCTAATATAATAAGAAATAAATCTTTTAAAATGAAGATAAAACTCCGATCACGCACACAGTTTTCTCGTTTTGTGCACAAGAGAAAGAAAATTGATCGGAGTTTAAATGGTATTAATGAAAATAACAAATTATCATTTTTTTTACATTTTCGTTAATACCATTTAATTGAAATACAAATTTCATTGTTACCTAAACCAATCTCGCTCTTATTTCTTCTTGTTAGAAGCACAAAGCATTATTTTTTAATAAAAAGATCATAAAAACGAACATAGAAATATGATTAAATAAGTACGTGGTGCGGAATCCGAAATAAACATTAAATAATTCAGACATTCAAAGTTTTGATAATTCGCCGTGCTTATGTTCATGAATTCAAGATTATGCTTTCAGAAGATGGAAGAGGAAAACGTAATATAAGATTAGTGTAAGCTTACTGATAGGAGTTAAAAAACGGGAATTGATTTTACACGCTTTATGTAACTCAAAGTTTTGCTTTGCATTAATTTCGCTTTTTCACCTTTTACTTTCGCATAAACGTAAGTATAAAAGAAATATTGTCCGCCGGTGACAATAGTATTGAGAAATAGCATCGGATAAACTTAAGGTTTAACCCATTTATGCCCAGTACCCTAAAAACGGGACGCTTGTTAGTTACTGCATTTATAAACCTGTAATGAGTATGTCATTTTACTAAAGCTGTTTTTCACAAGTTAAATAGTCCTTCTTCTTGAGAAAACCAGATAAAACCACTAGTTGGACATCAGAGTTTATTTATTGACAGCTATTTTCAGACAAATCAGTCAAGCAACCATCCAGCATGGGCAGCCACAGAAAGTAATTTTTTTTACGGATTATTTTTCATAAAATTAAACTATTTAAAAATGATTTGCTTAAAATTGATCAGAGATGCCTTCTGTAATGTTACTTTGCAAAAGTAAAGTCAAGTAAGGTCGTATTTTGCTCACATATCTGCAAAATATCCCATAGACAGGACGTTAGATAACTTAATAAATATGGCAACGGCGAACTTTTTCAAGCTTAAAATGTATGTTAACCATTCCAAGTAAGAGTTTTAAGCAGATCAAAATTGAAAAAAAATTGTTCTCACATACAGCTAAACCTCGTCAAAACCAGGGTTCGCCAAAGTGAGCCGGCCCGAAAAACCCACTTGAAATTACCCACTATCTGGGTAAAGAGGGTTTTTTCAAAACTTACTGCATATTCAAAGCATTTATTTCAGACATAAACTAAATATTACAAATATTTTGATCAACACTAAACCTAAAAACTGTTATTGATCAATTTAGTTATAATACTTAGTCTGGGTTAGTACCTAGTCCAGAAATTGCCACCTTGCTTTCGTGACAACTTAGTAGGTATTAGAAATAAAACATGAATTTCACACTTATTTATTTATTTATTTAATTTTAAATACTTATAAGATCAAAACAATCAATAATAATTTCAACCTAAAGATTTGAATTCAATTCATATTGAATTGAATATTTTAAATTGAATTCAATATAAATATAAAATATGATACAAATTTAAAAAATTCGATATTACAATGCTTTTTCCAAATTTCCCAAATAAGAACTTTTCTAAGAGGTCACAGTGACTTCTCTTCATGGCTCCCCTGATTCTGTGAAAAGTAAAAGCAGCAAGCAGTAGTTTGGTGTACAATGTTTGAATGATTTTTAAAAAAACCCGAAAAACCTGGCTTTTTGATCAAAAACCCAGGTGGGCAGGACTTTAAAAAAAAAAAACGTGTTTTTTAAAACCCTTGTTAGAACGAAGTCCAATGGACTTTAAAACTCAGTTCTTCTTAAACGCAGTTTGTCTTATCCGAAGAATAATACACAACAGTACATAAAAGCAAGAATCGAAAACGTAGTTTGTCTTAGAATAATTTATTTTAAACTTGTTCAAATTAACGTGGCGTACTGTAATACCATAAGCCTGAAACATTTACGATGCTGCCAAATGATGTTTTTTGTCTTTAATTAATGCATTTTATAGGTGTGACCTTTAAAAAGTAGAGGAATGTGGGGCAAAAGTGAAACAGTTAAGATAACATACCTGTTTTAAAATGAACAAATTTGAAATTTTTTCTGAATATCAGTATACATAAAATTGGAATTTTGTAGCTCTAAATGCATTTTGCGTTGAAACGTTATTTTTCATTTTTGACAGTTATTTTGCTCCTTCAAAAAAAGATGGAAATTTTCACCTCAAAACACCATGGGGCACAGTGCAAAATAACAATTTTTGTAATGAAATATTTTCTATTTGATGAGTTGCTGTAATTTTCATTAAATGAATGCGAAGATAAACTAATTATTTATAAAAAAATAAATGAATAAATAAATAAACCAATCAGTGAATTAATTAATATAAGAGAAAAAGAAGAGATTGAATTAAATAGAAAATGAACAACAAAATAAGTGAATGGATGAATAAATAATAAATCAATAAGTAAATAAATGAATTAATAAGTAAAATAAAGTGAATAAATTAATACATTAAGAAATACATATGTGATTTAGTAAATGAAGAAATAAGCAAACGAAATGAGCTATTTCAATTTGACCCGTGCGCACTTGATAAATTACATTGAACATTTAAAATCAAAATATGCCTAATATAAACTAAATAAGAGCTGTACTGGACAGTAGTAAATCTCAATCAATAGTTTAAATGGTAAGTACATACAATTTACTGTTTTATAAATTTCAGAAATATTTTTGAAAAACCACGAATATTGCAACAAAGGGATGAAAGTTTTCAAAATTATTTGTATATATATATATATATATATTTTTTGATCATTGGAGCTATTTATTTTTTGACAAGGATTAACCATATGTCTAGGAACTTAGTTAAAATATTATTAAACAGGTGGCGTTGCAAACTATGAAAATATTTTACAATTTCACTTGCCCACATTCCCCTATACAGTTAAAATTTGAAAATTGTTCTCCCTAAATTACGAATTTTTATTGATATTTTACTAGTAATTATATTGTTTATACCCTACCACGTACCAACTATGTAAACGAAATTTTTCAAGGATTTGAGACATGAAAGAGTGTTAATTGATTTTGAGTAAATAATTATTACGTTTTATAACTTTTGAGACTACTATTGTCAGTGGTAAATAATATCATTTAAAACAACTAAGGTGCTGAATTTCTAATTTAATACGAAATTAATGACTCAATCAATTTAAAAAGGACTCCTCCCCTCTATGTACAAATCATCAAAACAATTTTCTAAATTTTTATGTATTTATTTTTTGACATGACGTTCCTTTACGATTTATAGCACAAGAAAAAAATCACATCCAGGGACAGGTGGAAATCAAACCCACGACTTCGTGTATAGCATGCTCTCAAGCATGGTTAGGCGGCCACAGAAATCACGACTAAGGGGAGAGAAGCTTTACTTCATTTCATTTCGGAGTGGGACATTAAACCAGGGTTCTTACTAAAAGTTTTTATTTGAGTTTACTCACAAAAAAATTTCAATTAATATATTCGCAAAACAATAGAGTTAATTTGAAGTCTTAATTACTTGTTTTCATTTTATAATTTTTTGCCCCATTACACTGGTCGACAGTGGTTCACTAACAACAACCAAATTATTATTTTTATTACGTATTCATATAGTTATTTAAATACCTGCAAGTAAAAAAGTCCCACCACGTCTTAATTTTCCGTAATAAAAAAAAAATAATTTTTTACTATTTTTTCTGATTTTCGCACCAAATGCCTATTTTTGGAGGGAAAAGGAGCAAAATATTAACTCCTAAATTTTTTTGGAGGTGAAGGGAGACTCAAAGTCCGAAATCATGACCACCGATAACAAAAAGGGGGGACGAGGGGAGTGTATCCCCTCAAAATATGCAAAAAATCATGAAAAAGTATCTTTTGATTCTGGTTTCTTTAATATGACGTTTTAAAATTTTTTTCTGGTGTAAAATCAGAGTATAAGACCCCCTCTTATTTTTCCTGTGCCCAAAAAAAATTTCGCGCTGTAAAATAAAATTTAAAAAAATAATAATAACATTTTTTTTTTTTTCATTTTACGGCTTTGTATCAGAGGGGGCGGGGGGGGGGGGGCTTTCGGCAAAAAGTGGAGAGTGATGGAGAGGAAAGGGGCCATATTTGGATTTTGGAGATAATTTTGCATCAGAACCAGCCTGAATACGCTGTCTTTCTGAAGACCTGCGGTATGTCTCGTATTTAGCGTGCGACAATCATAAAATCGGTTTTTAATTTAAAAAAAAAATTTTTTTTACAGCGCGAAACTTTTTTCGGACGTAGGAATCATAGTAGGGGATCCTATCCTCTGATTTTACATCGATTTTTTTTAAACGTCATTTTAAAAAAACAAGAATGAAAAGATCATTTTTGGTGATTTTTTGCTCATTTTGAGGGGGTACACCCTCTAAGAACCCCTTATTTGCTATTAGTGGTCATGATTTTGAACTTTGAGTCTCTCTTGAAACTTCAAAAAAAGTTAGGAGTTCATATTATGATCCTTTCCTCTTGAAAAAGGTGTGTTTGATATGTTTTTTCAGTTATGTTCAGTACTTTTTAGAAATTCATAACGAAAAAACTGTACGTACTACAGCTTTTTTACTATTATTTTTGAATTCTACACTGCAAAATTAGTCAAAAACAGTTAATTTCATCTTTGTTAGGGAAAAAAAGTGAAAATTTGACGACTAGTGTTATTAGAAAAATCAGGTTTAAAATTGAATTCCTGGTGTCGCATATAGAGTACGTAATTTAATTGATAACTCATGCATTAAAAACATCTTGAATGGAAAAAGTGTACCGTTTGATATGAGCATACAAAAAACGTCCATATTCTCCGCAGTTTTATATTTTAAACTTCGCGCTAAAAAAAAACTTACACGAAGTTCAGAATAAATGTTTTTTGCTTGAAAACAAATTGCTGTGCGAGAAAATTAATGCACAGAATCCAGTAATTCTAAGTCACTTGGGAAAATGATCAGACATTAAAAGCAAGGAAAAGTAGTGCTAAATTAATATCATTACTGCTCTGTAGACAAGGAGGAGGCGCTTAAAAGGAAATCGTTAAATAAAAAGATGAAAATTACTTTTCCTACATCAAGTCTTTAGATCGCTTTGTACAAGCTAGTTGCGAGCAAAAGAACTTGACGATAACATGTTTTGAAATGTATTAGTCGTCAACATTTTTCCTTAACAACATTTCAGCTCTTATTTTTTTCCCAGATTGATTGACATCTGTGGAATTTTCGAACTTCTTTTAATTACTTCCACGCGGCTAATTCTTAACAAAGCTTTTGAAACAACGCCAAAACATTTTCACCTCCGTAGAAAAAAAGCGACCCGAAAAAAATGCCGAACCGAACATAAAAGAAAAAGCAAAAACACCTAACTGAACGAGGTTACTTTCAAAGATTTGAATTATTCCACTACAAATCGGAAAGAAATAACATCGGACTTCAGCGCCATCTGCTGATATTCTGGGGAATCAGTAGGGCCAAAGAGTACCCATCTGACAGTTGGCTGCTACTTCATCCTTGTGTAGTGTCGGGACGGGAGTTCGGAAGTTTTAAGTTGAAGTTCTGTGGCGGAGTCCTACAGTTTCAGAAAGAAAAAAGAAAGCGAAAAAAATAAGATACATTTCTGCGATATTGTTTAATCGCTTCCGATCCTTCACGAAATCAATGTTTTTCCTTTATTACTGTTTTTCCTGGTGATAGTTAGTGAAGTTTTGAAAAACTTTGTTGCATTTGCTGGGAAGTTTCACGAGATTTATGAGAAATAAAATGCCGCATGGATCAAACATGAAGGGTGAGTTTTATTTATTTATTGGGGTTCTAGAATGTCAATGCTTCAAATATATTATGAACAAACAGTTTGTGCAGAATATTTGATGCTTTATAACTCAATGTTTTTATCTGCAGACATTTTAACAAGAAATTAAGGCATAAAAAAATTCTAGATTTAAATTTTGCCATAGAGATCGGCGTTTTAAAAAGGATTAAATGTCTCTGTATTAAAAGGAATACTTTCATGAGAAAAAAAAGCTAGATTAGAATAAAAATATTGTGTTTCGAGGTCGACGTTGCTTTCCTTTTTTTAATATTGAATGGAATTGTTTAATTTTCCTTTAGTTTCTGTGTATTAAGAAAATATATCAATATCACTTTTTGTTGTTCGCTAAACACGTTGTAAACTGATTGATAAGGTATTTTATTTTTTTACTCTTGAAGAAAGAAATCAAATTTGAGCGAAAGCTTAATAGATTAACGATGTTTTTTTTCTGTACTTATTTTTATTATTAATATTCAAAAATACACTATGTACGTGATACATTAAAACCGCTATAAAGGAAAAAAGTGGAATGATTAATATTGGTACCGTAAAATTGGGTGTATAGGAACAGCGGGGTCAATCGGAACAAAACTTCCCAACCGTACAAAGAAATTCTTCATAAATATACTATTGGGTATTTTTCGCCATGAATTTTTTTTTAGAAAGGTAAGATCATAGGAAGTAGGAAAAAAATACTTTTGTCAATCTGGCAACGCTACTGGCTTCTAAAGGGGGCTGCACGTTGAATGCTATAAAACATCACATTTTCATAGACTGCAAAACTTCATATGCAAGAACAAACCTTCTTATATTTAAAAACTATGAGTGGTATGTTTCAATTATACATGTATCTGAACAACAGAATACCACATTAGAATTTACAAATTTTATAATTTTTTAAAAAAAATGGCGATTTGTTGGATAGCCTAAGGCCTTTATAACAACTCTCAATCTAGATGGCACTGATTTTACTAGATTTTAAGTGACAGAAGGTGGTATTTTGTGCCCTTCCCTAAAAGTCCTTTATTTTAGATTATTCTTAGTTTTGACCTCTTGTTTTCTAATTTGGCGATCGAGATAATCCCACAAGTGTTCAATGGGATTAAGATTCGGTCACTGCGGTGGGGTTTTTAACTGTTTTCGCACGTTATATAGCAGCCATTCCCGAACAATCCGAGCAGTATGTTTAGGATCATTATCTTGTCGGAAAGTGAAGGATGTATCGAGTCCCAATTTAGAAGCACTCTGGCTTAGATTACTCTTTAAAGTAGTAATAGCTATATCGATTCATTATTCCGTCAATTATAACTAAATTTCCTCCTCCTAAATTTCCTAAGAAAACCAGAAAACCATTTGTTAGCAAAGTGAATTGCAAAAAGAGAATAGATTTTGCAAAAGAAAATGTAAAGCAGGACACAAATTTTTGGAATTCCAAGTTTGGAGGAAAGCAAACGCAGCTCTAGAACCAATGAACACGAAAGAAACTGTAAAACGCGGTGGTGGTTCGATTATGGTTTGATGCTGTATGGCAGCAACTGGAGTAGGAAATTTAGTTATAATTGACGGAATAATGAATTAATACAGCTATTTGAATACTTTAAAGAATAATCTAAGCTAAAGGCCTTCTAAATTGGGACTAGATACATCCTTCACTTTCCAACAAGATAATGATCACAAACACACTGCTCAACAAGATAATGATCACAAACACACTGCTCGGATTGTTCGGGAATGGCTGCTATATAACGTGCGAAAACAGTTAAAAACCCCACCGCAGTGACCTAATCTTAATCCCATTGAACATTTGTGGGATTATCTCGATCGCCAAATTAGAAAACAAGAGATCAAAACTAAGAATAATCTAAAATAAAGGACTTTTAGGGAAGGGCACAAAATACCATCTTCTGTCACTTAAAATCTAGTAAAATAAGTGCCATCTAGATTGAGAGTTGTTATAAAGGCCTTAGGCTATCCAACAAATCGCCATTTTTTAAAAAAAATTATAAAATTTGCAATATTAATGTCTTTGTTTTTGTTTGCATACTTACTTTTGTGATGTAAATTACATCCTATTTTAAGTTAAGCTCATCTTGCTAATTAAATATTTGTATTTTTTAAAAATTTTTCATTCTGTAATTAAGCTCAATGCTGCTGTAATCGAAATAAATCGTTAATTTGAAAACTCTAATATTGTAAGTCTGTTTTTTTTCCATATTACATCATCACAAACACTCTGCATACTTACTTTTGTGACTAAGTGTAAGTCCAATAATGAAACATTTCAGGTTATTTCTGTATTGTATGTAAAATCATATTCTGCATGGATCCATATGAACGTAATTCTAAAAAAAAATAATTTTTAATTATTTACCAGGGTTAAAAGACGGTGCGAATTAGCCTTTGTATGAACTAGACAAGCGTGTTTCAGCCCTCGTGAAAATTTGTGAATATGCGACTGTCTTTAGTCTGGTCCTGAGGTCCAGAATTGCAAACGCATTTTATGTTAAATTTGCTGTTGACATTTTTTATACAGTCGAACCTGTTTATCTCGAACCTGCTTATCTCGAAAACCTCTCTATGTCGAAGTTTTTCAATTTCCCTGCTTTTACAGCATAAATTTAAAGTTTTTTTTTTTTTTTGTCTGGTGCACTTTAGCGATAGTAATACTTCATCAAAAGTAAGACATCAATCTAAAAATTTTTCATTGCTATCAGCGAAGAGTAATGAAGCAACTCGCAATTTTGCTGTTATTCAAAAAAAAAAAAAAAACACTTTTAAAATATCTTGTTTTTGCATTAATTCTGTCAAGGGCTAATGCTTTTCACTGGACAGCTAGTTCAATCTTAAGCGTCGTAGGTTATAATAAAACTGCGTAACTATTTAAAGTCTGTATTTTTGTTTCTCTTATTTTAAGTTGTAAAGAATGTAACTAACAATTGATTAGTTGCTTAGAATTTGCTGTACGTTTTTTTATTGCTTTTCAAAAAAAGCCCAGTTACCATTTTAACGGTGCTTACCAAGCACTACAATCAAGAGGTTTCTACATGCCACTTTTAAAAGCATACATATCATTTTAAGATATTAAAAAAAAAGACATTTATTTAAACGAAACATTTCTAAGGTTTTATAGAAAATTAATTTTAATTGGGTTTTACTGTAAAACAATAGAGTGCAATATATTTTTGCTCTATCTGGTTTACATTAATGTATATTAAAAATACATAGTAATGTATATAGTAAATGCTCTTAAGTAAATACTCTTAGCAGTGTTGGGGTTGAGTTGCATTCGTAAAAAAGAGTAACTAATGCTCCATAATTTATAACAATACTTAAATAAATTAATTAGAAATCAGCCGCAGAAAGTTGAATCAACCGGAAATTCGTTTTAATGATTGCTTCATAATGTAATTGGAAAAATATTGTTAAAAAATGCAATTATTTGAAATTTTATTACGGTTACCTAGTAGGTGTATAATTGAATCAAAGAAATCTTAGTCTTTAATTAAAAAATCCGTGTAAAAAGATCCCAAACCAAAAAGAAATAGCGGCGTTATTTTGTTAAAAGCAGTTTTACTAATAATGTCATAAAATATTTTCGGATTTAGATTACTTTAAAAGAAGCTTATTGAGATAAACGAATGAAACCAGTAATAATTTTAGATTAATAATGATATTTATAGGATATTTTAAAAATGATAATTTTTTTCCACATTGAAAATTTGAATCATTTGCTCATAAGTACAGTTCCGACATATCTTCAAAGTCATCAAAACAAGTCGTCAAGGAGTCATACTCCTCTTCTCCTGTCAAAAAATGTCCATAATTTAGTTTGCATTGATTTAAACTATCAAGTTATCCATATTTCCGGATGTTCTATAAAAGTAAGAGTTCAACTAGCCCCCAGGGAAAATCTCCGTCTAACTAAAGGAACACTGAAGTTTGGAAACTAGCTTTGAAGTGATATTTAATTTGGCTTTGGTAAATTCTAATGACATCAATAGACAAAGTAATAAGTTGTACTGGTCAGTCATCTATGTTTATAAATTTTAACAAGAGTTTCAAAGTTTTCACACCGCATGCAGAAGACTCTAGTTGAGATAGCAGCGTACTCAGTTAATATTCAATACTAATAAATATCTTTTGTTTTTCAAATCATTTCAAATTCATTCCTAAACAAAAATTTATCATTAATTATTTGAATGTTATAATTGGAAAAAATACAGCCGTGTTTTATACAATTGTGTACGGCACTGGAGTGTATGAGATCTTTTGCGGGAAGAAAAATATTGCTTTTTGAGACTTAAGTTTTAGATTCGCGGCCGCCAATCGCCAACGGCTTACTATTTCATTGCAAATGACTACTAAAGAATCAAGTCTTAGTTGCCTAACGTGGCGACCAAGTGTTTCTTTGAAAAATAATATTGCGCTCCGAAAACACGTTACCAATTCTATCTTTGCTGTTATCAGTGATAGTATTTTTTCACCTCGAAATAAATTTACAAGTGAGCACTATTTGAGTTCATATTTTCAGCGTTAACATCTTATTTTGTACAAAATATATTTTCGTCATTTATTTCAGACCAAATATTATCAGTTAAAGTAAGCAAATCGCCAGACGTTCATTTAGTTATGTATTATTATTTAGCCTATTATTATTTAACTACGTACACATAACCCCTTACAGCAGGAGATTTTACAACAAAATTATACTTTTGGGTACAGTAGTTACGAACGAAGGTCTGAATATTGATGTAAAATAAAAGAGGGTGAAAAATGGCAATAATTTGTTTGAAAACTCAAATTTTGAGGAAAAAATGTTTTGAAGCATTTAAAAAAACAATAAATAAACTGCTTCCAATAATGAAAAAATTTAGCAGGAAAAACAATGCACTTGAAATTATCTTTGTACTTTAAACCTCAACTCAACAAACTCATAACACGAAGAAATATAAGCGAGAAAACATTGGTAACGCACGCATCAATTTCGCAACAAATATCTTCCACTTCGACGTTGCCGACATAACCGCTGCCGACATGACAAATTTCCCGTGACAATAGGTTTATTTTCCGTTATGCAAAAATAGTTTGAAAAATTAATTTATTTTGTGTCTTAATTTCCGCTGCGGACATGACACTTCCTTTGGTAGGAACGGAAAAGTCAAGATTGAACAAATCTTATCTGTATATCCATGCAACTGAAATGAAAACATTCTATCGAAACTTTAACATCATATATTAGGGCTTCACCCAGTGCACTTTATGAAAGGGGCTCAACCGATGCATCGGCGCCGAGGGTTGAAAATTTTTTCAACGGCCATCGGCATCGGCCGCTCTACTAATATTTTAAATATACTTTTAATACATTATTTTACTACTAATGTATTAAATGTATTATATTTCGTATTTTAACCTTTACTTATCATCAACGAACAGCACGGCACCGCTAAATGTTGCCAAAATTGTTGTCACATCACAAAGCGTAAGTACTGAAAGAAGTTCAAACCGCACGTGTTAGCTCTTTGCTTTCTATGGTATTATTTTGACTTCGGTGCTTAATATTACCAAAACGGCACTATGGAACTTTAGATAGCAACAATGAATTAGACGCCTCCGAACTTACAACTTCTTGGAAAAAAGAAAAGGATGCATTGAATGAAGATCCAATTGACAGTTTCTATAGACCTGTCGAGGGAACTAAAAATGCAATGACTGCAAAAAAGTAATATCAAGAGGTAAAAATTCTTAGAATGCGTAAAATAGGCGTTGAAAAAATATTTAAGATACTTAAAAATCTTTCTAATTATACTTCATTTCCTGCGTTTTCCCGTGCATTTTAAATATTCTTAAAAGTGCAAGTGTTTGCACTTTTCTTGAATCAAAACCGAAACTAGACAACTCTACTTTACACAGAGAAAGTTCGCGGGTCGGCTGGCGCCGTGTACCATGTGGTCCTCAGCTTAAAATCTTGTTATGACTTAGCTGTCGAATCATCGAACGAATCAAAAAAATTACTGCCAATACTTCGAGTGCTCTGCTTACATAGTTAAATTTATTCATGAGTTCCCCCTTTTTCTTTTTTCCCATAAATGGGTACTAAATTACCATACTTTTAGAAAATTGAATACATTGAAAATAATAAACAATTTAAGTTTTTATAAATGTGAAACAAGTATGTGCAGGAAAATCTAGTGAACACTAAATCGAGCGGTAGTAAAATAGCAGTTTTTGCAAAAATCTGAATGATTTTATCTTAGTGATTACAATTATACTGTATTAGTAGAAATAAAAGTAGAATGAAATGAATATATGACCCTTCAAATCTCTTATAAACATTTATTTTTCTAATCGTTTGATTTTTTTTTTGCCATCGGCCATCGGCCGATGGAAGAGGAAAATAATCGTCCACAGGCCAACTTTGAACAATCAGCCAACAATCGGCATCGGCCCATCGGCCAAAAAATGCGATCGGTCGAGCCTTATTTATTAACACCAAAAAATGTTTTGTCTTGAAATTATCATCACAAAAGTTTGCCTCTCATCATGTTATGAAAACTTGTGACAAACAAAAATTGCATTTTTTATCAATATAAATTTATTTTATCTAAAACACAAGAGTTAATCTTCATAGACGAACATGAAACACGTTATTTCCTTCAGTATGTGATTCTGCTGCGATGTTTTACAACCGACAGAATTTTTTTATAAATATGCGATTCGAATGTGTGACGCGCTGCCGACATGACATTTAAGCAATAAAAAGAGTTCTAATGTCAGGAAGTAAAGAAAAATATAAAAATTTTGTTATGGATTGTATGTGCGACGAAGTTTACAGTATGAAAATAGAAACATTTTTGGTTTTTATTTGGATGTGCTTGGGAAATTCATTTGTGACTTAAATTAGCACTTTTCTTGATATTCACCCTTAAACATTATCCATCTATGCATGTTTACTGGAATGGAACGCGAGATACAAGAACGCCTGTGTCAGACACGGGCATGAGCAAAACTGTAGGTAACTTTCGCTCGTGTTCAGAGCCACCTAGTGCCAGCTTGGGCCCCTTGTCAAATTTGACACCGGTCCCTTTCTACCAATAAAACACTTAAAATTTTTGTTACTCTGGTTTCGTACCCAGCCCCTAGCTTCCGACAAGGCTGGAAAGGCACTCTTGTTAGCCCTGCTCAGTGCCCATGTCGCTCAAGGAAAGTTCGTCAGGTGTTAAGTTTAAATAAAACACCCAATTGGATGCGATCCTAGTCCAGGGAAGAAATTGAAAAGTGAGACATGTGTGTGACTCTCATGCGTATTCAACTCAGGGGTCTGTTTTATAAGATACACTTTATTCGAATCTTCAACATTTCATCGAGCCTAAAAATCATATGCAAATAACTTCCTTTTTTTGGCTACATATGCAAAACATTATTTCAACTAAGCACTAATGTACTCTCCTGGATACATCACAAAAAAGATACAAGATGCATTATTTGTTTCAACCTACTACCTATGATTGAAGAATTTCTTTTTAAAAATGAATTTTGATACCTCTTTGAAGTTCCGTTTTCATTCTTTTCTCACAAGCTTTCACAAATCCAACTTTGTTTCTTTTTTTTTCACTTCACGCGTTTTTGCTTTTCCTCACTGATAATAAGCATACAAGTAAATTTCTAGCAGGCGCTGGAGGATCTCGGGGAGAGAGAAGAGCATGCAAGTATATATTTTCTATACATTTTAAGAAATATAGAATATTTGAATAACATTTTACACGAGTAGATGCGAACAAAAACACAAATTTTTCGTACCTTTTTTGATGAGTGTTTCTTGTGAAGTTTGCCGATCAAAATTGTACTTTAGATTATATTCTTCATAAATTAAATTGTGTAATTGAGGGGGCAAGTGGATAAAGGTGATATGTGGCAATTTTTTAAATTTCTAGAAAAGCATTCAAAAACAGGTTGTGTTATTTTTTTTAATGGATCTTTCTCAACGGGTAAAAAAAAAACTTTCTCAATGGAGTCATATTCGTAGTTACCAACCATTTCTGTGACTAAGGGGACATGATAGTAATGGACTTATCACATTCATCCAAGGTAACAAGTAAGTTTCAAAAATTGTCACGTATCAGCTTTATCCACTTTACCCCCTTCAATTAATATCTGCTTTAATTTACTGCATTTTATCATCATACATATAAGTAACATTTTAAATGTTTATTTTAAAGAAAAAAAACGCAGATACATATATATATATATATATATATGGAAGTTCAGTAAATTAGTCATTTAAGTATCCCCAAATGTATAGATTGGAAAAAAAACCAAATGAACAAATTAAAATTTTAAGAAACTTTAGACAAACATTTGAAAATTTACGAAACAATATAAACATATAAAAATAACAAACATAGGTAATATGCTGCTTCATCTTCAGAGAGCAGGAGCAGCGGACAAACGCAGCACATTACCCATGTTTGTTCTTCTTATATGTTAATATTGTTTCGTAAATTTTCAAATGTTTCTCTAAATTTTCTTAAAATTTCAATGTGTTCATTTGTTGTTTTTTTCCAATCAACTTAAAGGACTAATTTATTGAACTTCCATATATAATTTGCTATTAATATTAAGCTGCTATAAAAGCGCTCGTTAATTTGCAAAATTTAAATAATTTTCCATCCTACATACACTGGCGGAAAAAAAACTCCCAACACCAAGAAAGACTTGCGGTAGATGAACGAAATTTAGTAAGCGTGTTTATACAACTGAAAGACGACATCGATTGAAATTTCGCGTTCCGCGCATAAGTGTGGCGCAGCTGGCGTCGCTCAGAACATGCAAATAAGGCTTGTTTTAAAAGCGTGTTGTGAAGCTCGTGTGTGCTATTTTTCCGTGAAATTTGACGAATTGCGTTCATGTTAGCTAGGAATGCCTTTAAGAAGACGAAGAAGCCATTATCAACAGCTCACCGAGTTTGAACGAGGTCGTACAATTTGGCTACGAGAAGGTGGATTTTCATTTCGTGATATTGCAGAAAGACTTGGGTGGGAATGTTTCCACCATGAATGATTATTGGAAGCTATGGGCAAGGGATGGTACTACCTCAAGAAGATCGAGTTCTGAGCTGCCATGTGGCACGACTGAGAAGGAAGATCGCCGAATCTTGCGTACGGCTGTGGCTCATCGTACTGCATCTGCGGCCGACATTCGAGCTGCAGTTGGTACCGTCGTGACCCAAGGAACGGTAAGAAACTGTTTACTTCAAGGACAGCTCCGAGTCAGGTAGCCTGCAGCCGGTATTCCATTGACTGCAAACCATTGCCTTTTCCGAAGGCAGTGGTGCCACGACACAGCTCACTGGTGGTTGGACTGGAGATCTGTTGTAATTTTTGATGAAAACAGATTCTGCCTTAGTGCCAGTGGTGGCTGTATATTGGTCAAAAGGAGGCCAGGGGACCGCCTGCATCCAAGCGGTCTACGGCCTAGACACACGAGACCCACACCTGGAGTTATGGTCTCTGGAGCAATTTCCTACGACAGCAGGGGCATTCTTGTGATTATCCCAAACTCACTAACTGAAAATTTGTCGTCAGTTTGGTAATTTAACCAGTAGTACAGCCCTTCATGAGTAGCAGTCGAAGGGGCATTTTCCAACAGGATAACGCTCGCCCTCACATCGCTTCTGTAACGCAATGTACTCTACAGAGTGCTGACATGTTACCATGACCTGCAAAATCACCAGGTTTGTCTCCAATTGATAACGTATGGGATATCATGAGACGGCACCTCTAGCATCATACACAGTCAGCAATGACGGTCCTAGTATTGACACAACAAGTGCAACAAGCATGGAACTCCATACTACTAAGTGACATTCGGCACCTGTATGACATAATGCATGCACGCTTGCAGGCTTGCCTTCAAAATTCTGGAGGTTACACCCTCTACTAAATTAACATAATTTCACATTTGCACAGCATTTTCTTGAGCTTAAATTAGCCAGTGATCTTGTACATTTAATCAATTAAACATGTTAACTAGACAATTGCATTACCCAAATTTAATTACTCTACAGAAATTTTTTCTTGGTGTTGGGATTTTTTTTTCCGCCAGTGTATATATATGTATATAAAGGAAATTTAGGGGAATGTGGGGCAAAATGAAAATGTCAAGATAACATTCCTGTTTCAAAATGAGCAAATTGAACTTTTTTCTAAAAATCAGTGTACATATAGAAGAAATGATGTATTTTGTAATACAACTATTGTTGAAATTTTAGTTTTTATTTTTGGCAGTTATTTTTCACCAGCAAAAAGAGGTGGAAATTTTTTACCTCAAAAAGCCATGGGGCAAAATAAAAAATAAAATTTTTTCTCAATGGAACAATATCTTTTTTATGAGTTACAGTAATTTTCGCCAAATGAATGAGGAAATAAACGAATAAATGAAATATTAATGAAAAAATAAGCGAATAAATAAATTAATATATCAGAAAGAGAAATGCGTGAATAAAATAAAGAATGAATTACAAAATGAGTAAATGAATGAATAAACAAGTGAATTAATATGTAAAAGAATGTGAATAAGTTAATAAATGAAGAAATACGTACATTATTTAGTAAATGAAGACATAAGCAAACGAAATTATTTCATTTTGCCCAGTTTGCTCTTGACAAATTACATTAAACATTTAAAATCAAAACATGTCTAACATAAACTAAATAAGGACTGCACTGGACATCAGTCAATCTCAATTGATAGTTAAAATGATAATTATAAAAAATAACCATTTTATAATAACAAGAAGTTTGTTTGAAAACATAAGAATATTACAACAAAGGTATCAAATTTTGAAAATTACTTACAGAATTTATGTCGATCTTTGAAACTATTTTTTTTTTCCGACAGGTATCAACTATCTATCCTGGAACTTAGTCAAAAAATTGCTGGATAGGTGGAGATGCAAACTAAAAATATTTTACCATTTCACTTTGCCTCTCTAATTCATTTTGCCCCACATTCCCATACTATTAGTGCTCCTACTAAAACACATTTACGCAGTAGAATCTCGATAAACCAAGTACGTGGGGGGGGGGGGACTTCCTTTGGAAAATCGAAAATTCCAGAAAACAGATAACGCTAAAAAACAACTGTCAGTAGACCTAAACAGGAAACTACTCAATAGTTTCTTTCGAAAAAGTTTAAGGGGTTACAGTACCTCAAAAATGACCAAAAGACCAAAAAAATTTTTATTGCTTATTTCAAAAGTAAAAGTTATTTAAAACACTCAGAAAAAAAAACATTGTTCTAGCTAAATTATTTAAAAAGTTATGAGCGACTTTAGGGCATGCATGCTATGTGTTCTAATGGAAAAGCCAAACTTTAAAGTGCTTTTTCTCGGTGATCAGTTTTTAGTGTTTCTATGTTACTGGAAATGCTAAGGAATTTTTTCTATAAAAGATATAACTTTAAAGCAATATTTTTTGCACTCAAGATAATATATTTAACAAAACTGTGCATTGAATAAGCGTTTTATTAATTACAAAAATTTTTAGAGTTAGTTAAACTTCGAAGAACAAAATTTTCTAAGAATTTTTTACATAAATGGTCACAAAATATTTTCTAATCTAAATATAGGAAAATGAATGCACAGATTTGTTGAGGTAATCCTTCTGATCATTTCACAAAAAGAAATTTTGAAATTAGTGCAGAAACAAAAAAGCCTTAGGGTTTTAAAAAAATTGAAATTTTCTTGCATTTTTCAAATTTTCAAAAAAAGTTTTCAAAATTTTTAATGTTTGAAAATAAATTATTGATTGTTAAACAAGTGCAGAAACAAATATTTCAAAGAATTAACTTTTTCACTTAAATTAAAGAAATTTGTTAGAAAGGTACTGTAACCCCTTAAATTAGTAACAAAATAAAAAACAGAATAAAACATGTTTCTAAACACATAAACTTTTGACCTGCATATTGTGAATATTTTGAACCAAAAATATCGCTATTTTAAGTAGGAGCCTTATTTGATGTTTAGTGTGACGGGAGCATTAATAAAAAAAATCTATGCAGAAAACACATGCAGATCAAAGTAAAAACGGATTAGATTTTAATAATTGAACGTTTCGAAGATTTTTTTTTTTTTTTTTTTGCAGAAGTAAAACTTGCTTCCGAATTTTCCTCGGTGATACATTTAGCCTCGTTCAAATGTCTTTACACTCTCGCAATCATAAAACATGATGTTACGGCTTACTATTTCAGGATTCTTGTATGGTAACATTCCTTTTTAGAATTTATTCAGCATCAGACTAAAAATATGTTTCAACGTTAGGTAAATTTTTTTCTGAGGAATTCATATGCATAATTGAATAAATATTTTCAATAGAACCGAATGTATCACATTTAGTTTATTTAATAACATCTATCCACACGTTCAAAATTGAATGTATATTAACGTTAAATTCCATAGCGAGTATTTTATTTGGGTACTTTTTAATATTTTTTACCTAGATAAAATTGTATATTTGGTAAAAATTGTGCTTGAATTTCAGATCATTATTTTATTGATGTATGATCCGATGAAAATAATTTTTGAATTTCAAGTGCAACTATTTATGTTTTGAAAATAAATTGTCGAACAACAAAGCTAAATATCCAATTGAGAAACAAGACTTTCGTCAAAATAACGCAAATGTTAGTTGTTCGGAATGTTTTTTTTTTTTTTTTTTTAATCAAAAGGTCCTTTGAGCAAAAGATGACAAACATCGAAACAACTCAAAGAAGGCAGTTTATTCTGAAAGTAAAAATGCTGTCTTAAGTGAACCATGTTTAGCACTGGAAACAAGTTTCGGTTACCGCTTAATCCCTTTTCCCATGTTATATCATTATATGTTGTCTTTTTATGTCTAACTCATGTTTATAACATTGCATAATAATTCATTATATAAGAAACCGTTTTAAAACTTCAGACAATGAAAGAGATTAAGTTTTATAAGCAGGGCTAAGATAAAATAATAATAATAATAATTTAATTATTGCTATATGTAAGTATGAATACTTTGCATATTTTAAATATTATTTAAATTGGAGTCATTCCTACCCTTGAACTGTAAAAAACCTACGAGCAACAGTAAATACCGCATAAAGTTAATTAATATGAAACGTCATCATTTCTTCAGGAGATGGACAATTTTAACTTTTAAAAACCTTACTTTTTTAGAGGTTTCAGTTGGGTTTTCGAGTCAAGAAATTTTACTTCTTCTATGGGGGGGGGGGGGGGGCAGATTGCAAATCTGCCTACGCGCGGCATGGATCAATCTTTCAACATTTATTTTATTTTATTTTTTTTTGTTTTATGATCACAAGTAATCCACACCAACATTTAGAATAGCATAAATAACATTGAATTAGAGAAGAGAAAAAACCATGTAAATTTTTATCGAAACAAAAAATTGTAATTATGGGTGTTTAAATTTGCTTGCTACGTCCGTAACTGCGAATCACCCCTAAATCTTGTTCCACTTCGTTCATTGTTATTATTGTTACTAATATATAATAAAAGGAAACAAAAAGACGTGTTTCATTCGCCTATTCTTCCTCTATTAATTATACCATGTTTGTCTTACGGTGCAGTCAATAATTCATTACAAGCGTGAACAACTTTTATACAGGCGATCAATATCTATATTATTGGAAACATGTAATGATCTCTGCTTGAATATTTAATAAACATATTTGATTTCTAACACGGTAAATCAATTCGCCTATGTTTATTTGCATAAAACTTCATTAGGTAACTGTCAAATGTATTGACCGAAGTTTTATTATAGAAGGCAGTAATCTGAGCGATATCGTATTTTTTAGCAACTGATTTTTATATTTATAGTTTTCAAAAAGATAAAAATCTTGAGGGGCATTTGAAATAAAGTGTCTGTATAAAGGGTTCAAGAAACAATTTCTATGCTATCGTGATGAAAAACATCTTTAAACTAGTTTGCTTGGTCAAGAGATTTATTTTAATAAGAGTTGTTAACAAGAGTAGGGAAGACTGGGGCTATTTGGCATAAGTGGTACGTAGGCACTAAGTCTTTATTTTCTAGTACACAGTGCCCACCGCGCTGCCGTCGTGATGAGACATACTCGGCAACCTGCTGCAACATCGACAACGGTTTTAGTGTCTTGCTTGTGTGCGTTCGAAGAATATGGATTTTTTTTTTTTTTTTTTTTTTTTCTTTCTGGTCAATATTTTTTTTTCCGATTTGCTTTTCGTTTTTCAGTACCTTAAAATGTTCGTTCAAGTACTTCAAGTTTATGGTGCCTACAATGACTAATAGCCTGGGGATTAATGCAGAAACTGGATTCCCAGTCGTATGCATTCTGGGCAGGACCGCCATGTTTTCTAGAAAATGCCTGTGGCACTGGGGCATTTAACCCGGCGGGGCATGTAAGCTGAATTTCACTAGATACAAATTGACTCTTGTCATTAGTTGTTAATAATTTCACTGAAAGTGATATATCTTTTGAAAAATTTGAAAATCATATTCACAGGAGAAAGAAACAAAAGAAAACAAGGATCATAATTACAATGAGAACTTTGTAGAAATAATCAAAAAATTACATCCACGTGGGTGGCGACCCCGAAAGGTTGACTCCGCTGAAGTTGATCCAAATTTCAAAGGAAGTTTCATCTGTCAGACGCCAGCTAACGTTCATTCATAGCTAAATAGAATGCCTTACAAATGCAAATTTTAATGAATTTCGGACTCCCTTTAACAGGAACTGTTCCGTACAAGTATTGTTGAAATCCGCGAACTGAGCAACGGCATCAGCTGGGCAAACACATCAAGAGGTATGCTGGGATGTTGTACTAATGGATATTGAATGGCATGTCCTTCAACTATGTTGAAACTGGGAGCATTTTCATTAGCACCGAATTCGTTTGTCTACTGCATAATGTCATTTATTATTATCGCCATAAATTATGTTATTATCCTATTGCGAGGGGCATTAAATGTGCTTAGTAGAAATGCTTTTTTTCTTCGCATACCTTAAATGTGCTTCCTTGTTCATTTATTTTCTTTGAAGCTTTACTACTGTTTTAGATTTAGAAAAGCGTGTTTGTGCCAAAGATTTTGAAGTACTTTACGATAAAGACTAATGGTAAATTTTAAGCTACTAACTTTATGCAAAAATATTCGTAATGCTACAGTTTTGTGAGCTAGCTTGCTGTTGCATGCTTATAAATCAGTGTTGAACATTAATACCCGCAAATGTTTTACCATTAAAATCTAAAAAGAGTCTTGACATAAACTTTACTAAATGCTTGAAGTAACATAAACTTTTAAGTTATGCATAAAATAATGGCCTTTTAAATAGATCTACTTGTAGTTATTAATAATGTAGAAAACTGCTACGAAAACCGTTTTTGTTACAATGACAAACATATCAGAGAGACATGCACATCAAGAGACCCAAGTTTTTATGAGATTTTTTTTTTTTCAAATACAGTCAAGTTAAAAAATATATCACTTTAGATTGCAAATAACCTTGACTACTTCATAAAGCAGTTAGTAACCACCCCTAAGCAAGTGCTACTACTTCGTTTTTCCATTGCAACTCAGTTACCGTCAGAAAATCTTGAGCCGTTCGCAAATACACTGGCGGAAAAAAAAATCCCAACACCAAGAAAAAATTACTGTAGAGTAATGATATTTGGGTAATGCAATTGTCTAGTTAACATGTTTAATTGATTAAATGTACAAGATCACTGGCCAGGGGCGCCCCGAGCTTAAATTTTTGGGAGGGGGAAAATTCTCAATTTGCCGAATGGAACTTCAAAACGTGCCGAATGAAAAAATACGAATATGTACACAAACCTTCGTGTCTTATTAATATTTCTTCTGTTTTCCGAAGTGGTTCTGCAAAGGCTGAAAACAATACTTGTATCTTTGGTACAGCAGAACTGTGGACGTTCTGAGGCTTGAAAGAGCAAATTATTGAATGAACTCAGGCACTCAGTGACTGGCGTAGCTATGATTTCATTTTTTTGGGGGGGGGGGGGATCCAATAAAAGTTATGTATAACGATATTAATTAGACTTCGAGATTTCTTAAGGTATTCGAGTACACTGTAAAAAATGTATGTTGTTTTTACAGTGTAATACAGTTAAATTTTACGATCAAAAACTGTAAAGTTTCTAACTTTACAGTAAGAAACTGTACAATTGCTAGTTTTAGTTTATTACTCTGCATTTTAGTTTTAAATTGGAACCTCGGCTGCCAGTATTATACTGTAAAAACGACGCTTCATTTTTTGCAGTGTAGGGAAATTATGTATGCAAAACGAATATTTCATTTATGATCTTTTTTTTTTTACTTATGGCTGCGCCACTGACGCGAATCAGTTGCTAGTGCGCCACTGACGCGAATCAGTTGCTAGTCGAAAAAAAATTAAGTTACACACACACAATTACACAGAAAATACACTATTAGTAGCTTATTTTTCAATGGCGAATCAACGAAATTATAACGGGATTTTTTTTTCAACACAATTTCTTCATATATTACATGCATAATTTATTGAAAATGATGAAAACTAATTTTATTAAATTCTAAGAAAAAAGCATAGTGTCTGAAAAATAATTTGAACAAAAATTAAAATTAATTTATGGCTAAAATTTTTACACAATTTTTTCCAAAGGTATGACGACCTTTAACGAAGAAATTAATTTGTTTCTTTTTATTGAGGTCGGTGGCGGATTTACCAAGTCACATATGTCGCAACTGTGACATAAGAGCCCGGAAAGGAATTTAAACTGCACATGAAAAATAGTTCACGTTAAACAAGGGGCTCCCAAAACGTATGGCGACAAGCTCTCAAGTGTGGGAGTCCTATGGCCATTGATTTTATTCAGTGAGTAAAAAAAATGCATTGCAACAAATTAAAAGAGGAAGAAAAAAAAACAATTTAAAGCTAACCGTTAATAGCGATAATTCGTTTAATAGCGATAATTCGTTGCTTGAAGCAGTCTTTATTTTCTTTCTTGCGGCATCAAAGGAATTTTTGGAGCTCCAGCAAGTTTCACGGAGATATGTCTTCCACCGTGGCAAAGTTCCTCATGTTTTTGTTTATAATCGTCATCAAAAGTACTTCCACAAATTAAACACTCAACTTTATATCTCTTACGAATTCTCTTCATTGCAAGCAAAATCAATAAATTAAGTAAAACAGATAGATGTATTTCAGTACTATAATTAAAACGAAAAACAATATTGAACTAGATCGACGGTCGATTCTTTTCGTAGGGAAGAAAGTCAATAAATGGAACTAAATAAATGAAGTTAAGCAGATAAGATTTTTCAGTACGAGAAATGAGAAAATCTGCTAGCAAAGCAAAAACAAAACTGAAGTCGCCGTATATATTGGAGTTCTTTGCGTTCAAAGTGCAGCATTTATGCATTGCAGCATTTTCACTATATATTATCCGTCTTGTCTGGGGTCATGCTACACACTATGGAATTCACCGAAAGGCGCCAAGGAAAGAAACGGTTTAGTTTATGGTAAATAACGTCAATAAAAGAATGAGATACACTGAAGTGACAAAAGTCATGGGATAGCAATATGCAAATTTTCAGATGGCAGTAGCATCGCATAGAACAGGTATAAATGCGCAGTGCTTTTACAGAGCTTTCATTTCTGTTCAAGTTATTCATGTGAAGAGGTTTTAACGTGATGATGACCGCACGACGTGAATTAACAGACTTTGAACGCGGAATGTTAGTTGGAGCTAGACGCATGGGTCATGCCATTTCGGAAATCGTTAGAGAATTCAACATTCCCAGATCCACTGTGTCAAGAGTGTGCCGAGAGTATGAAATTTCAGGCATAACATCCCACCATGGACAGCGCAGTGGTCGACCGCCTGCACTTAAAGATCGAGACCGGCGACGTCTGCAAAGAGTCGTAAATTCTAACAGACAAGCAACACTGCGTCAAATCACCGTAGAAATCAATGTGGGACGTACAATGGACGTGTCTGCTAGAACTGTGCGGAGAAATTTGGATTTCTTGGGCTATTCCAGCAGAAGACCGACTCGAGTGCCTTTACTGACAGAACGACATCGCTTGCAGCGACTCTCGTGGGCACGTGAGCATATCGGTTGGTCCCTAGATGAATGGAAAACCGTGGCCTGGTCCGATAAGTCACGATTTCAGCTGGTAAGAGCCGATGGTAGGGTTCGAGTGTGGCGCAGACCCCACGAAGCCATGGACCCAAACTGTCAGCAAGGCACTGTTCAAGCTGGTGGTGGCTCCGTAATGGTGTGGGCTGTTTTTTCATGGCATGGACTTGGTCCTCTAGTGAGACTGGACCGAACATTGACTGGAAATGCTTATGTGCAGCTACTTGGAGATCACTTGCAGCCATTCATAGACTTCATGTACCCAAACAACGATGGGATTTTTATGGATGACAATGCGCCATGTCACCGGGCCACAACTGTTCGCAATTGGTTTGAAGAAAATTCTGGACAATTCCAACGAATGATTTGGCCACCTAGATCGCCCGACATGAATCCCATTGAGCATTTATGGGACACCATCGAGAGGTCTGTTCGTGCCCAAAATCCTGCCCCATCAACGCTTTCACAATTATGGACGTCTATCGAGACAGCATGGCTCAATATTCCTGCAGAAGACTTCCAACGACTTGTTGAGTCCATGCCACGTCGAGTTGTTGCACTTCGCCGGGCAAAATGAGGGCCGACACGATATTAAGAGGTATCCCATGACTTTTGTCACTTCAGTGTATATTTTTATGAATCGGATCTTCTCCTTTTTAAAGATGACAAATGTATAACAAAAAAAAAGATTATATATATTGCAAAAAAATATTTCAATACTATCCCTGAATGTGCCGAATCGTTGTCCGAATTTGCCGAATGAGGAAGATGTTTGGGAGGTCCCGATGACCTCCCTGGACCTCCCTTCGGGGCGCTCCTGTCACTGGCTAGTTTAAGCTCAAGAAAATGCTGTGCAAATGTGAAATTATGTTAGTTTAATAGAGGTTGTAACCCCCAGAATTTTGAAGGTAAGCCTGCAAGTGTGCATGCATTATGTCATAGAGGTGCCGAATGTCACTTTGTAATATGGAGTGCCATGCTTGTTGCACTTGTGTCAATACTAGGACCGTCATTGTTGACTGTGGATGATGCTCGAGGTGCCGTCCAATGATATCCCATACGTTATCAATTGGAGACAGACCTGGTGATTTTGCAGGTCATGGTAACATGCCAGCACTCTGTAGAGCACATTGCGTTACAGCAGCGATGTGAGGGCGAGCGTTATCCTGTTGGAAAACTCCCCCTTGAATGCTACTCATGAAGGGCTGTACTACTGGTTCAATTACCAGACTGACGACAAATTTTCAGTCAGTGAGTTTCGGATAACCACAAGAGTGCCCCTGCTGTCGTTGGAAATTGCTCCAGAGACCGTGACTCCAGGTGTGGGTCCCATGTGTGTAGGCCGTAGACCGCTTGGATGCAGGCGGTCCCCTGGCCTCTTTCTGACCAATATACAGCCACCACGGGCACTAAGGCAGAATCTGTTTTCATCTAAAAATTACAACAGATCTCCACTCCGACCTCTAGTGAGCTCTGTCTTGGCACCACTGCCGTCGGAAACGGCAATAGTTTGCAGTCAATGGAATACCGGCTACAGGCTGCCTGGCTTGGAGCTGTCCTTGAAGTAAACAGTTTCTTACCGTTCCTTGGGTCACGACGGTACCAACTGCAGCTCGAATGTCAGCCGCAGGTGCAGTACTATGCGCCACAGCCGTACACAAGATTCGGCGATCTTCCTTCTCAGTCGTGCCACATGGCAGCTCGGAACTCGATCTTCTTGAGGTAGTACCATCCCTTGACCATAGCTTCCAATAATCATACATGGAGGAAACATTCCCCCCCCCCCCCCAAGTCTTTCTGCAATGTCGCGAAATGAAAATCCACCTTCTCATAGCCAAATTGTACGACCTCGTTCAAACTTTGTAAGCTGTTGATAATGACTTCTTCGTCTTCTTAAAGGCATTCCTGGCTAACATGAACGCGATTCATCAAATTTCACGGAAAAATAATACTCACTAGCTTTGCAACACGCTTTTAAAACAAGCCTTATTTGCATGTTCTGAGTGACACCAGCTGCACCACCTTATGCGCGTAGCGTGAAATTTCAATCGATGTCATCTTTCAGTTGTATAAACACGCCTACCAAATTTCGTTTATCTAACGCAAGTCTTTCTTGGTGTTGGGATTTTCTTTCCGCCAGTGTATGTAATATGAATCTATGCTCCAAAAGAAACTCATGTTGGAAAGAAGGAGATTAGAATTCAATGTAATTACTCAGATCACCACAATGCCTTACAAACCGCATAAAATGTGATATAGTTGTTTAGTTATACAATGCATAAAAATGCTTCAATGACATAAAAATCAATGGGTAAAACATTTTAAAATAAGATCAGTTTTGTCAAAAAATAGGCTCAAGTTAAAAACGTATGATAGCACCTCTAATATTTTCTACTTGTAAACAGGCCCGTCATTTAGAGGGGTCCCCGATTTTGAGAAATCAATGTATTTACATATAAGTGGACGTGGTTTTTTATGTTTTCCGATGAAATTACATTGTGTTTGGACCCTTTTCCTCCCCTGGAAAAACTTGAAATGACGGCCCTGTTTGTAAATCTTAAGTGACCAGGAAAACATCCTAGTTTAGCGTTGGAAATTTATTTGTTTTTATTTTTTATTGATAAGCTAAACCATCCATTTATCGTTAACCATTGCGTACTTTACTTCTTTATTTTTCGAGAGGTTTCTCTTCAATTTTAACTCTTTAATTTTAAAACTATCAAGTGCTGCCACTTTATTTCAGTGATTTTCTCTGAAAACTAATTTTCCCCAGCCCCTATAGTATGCGCATTCACATTTTTAATTTATTTTATGTGTTGCTTCTTGAGGTGTGATAAGTATTTAATGAGAAAAGCCTCTGTTAGCACTGGGCATTCCTCTGCTGATGGAGAGGGGGGGGGGGTTAGGGTTGTTCACAATTAATGTCACGTTTGAGGGGGAGGTTGGTAGTCATGAAATTGTGGCATTCTGTGACACGGGAGAGGATGAAGTACAGTCGAGCGTCGATAATCCGGATTAATTCGGACCAGACCCTATACGGATTATCAAAAAATCCGAAACTTCGAAAATAAGCTATATTTCTGCTTTAAAACTATAGAAACGTTTCTGAAATCTTGCAAATTTACTTACATCTGTATGTTCACAATTACCGTAGGAAAATGCAGTTAAAGCTGCCGTGTATTACTCGATACTATACTTTAATGAAACTAAAACAACATAGAATACAAACACAAAATGTAAAGGAGAGTTCAGGTACAGTACAGCAAAAAACAAAACTAACCGTACAGTATGAAGTTAAAGAATATTAAATACTCTATACATCGTCAGGGCTTTTTAAAATGTCTTTAATTGATTTCTGTACTGCAGTGCTTGTTCGTAATTTTGCTGGCAAGTCTTAAATACGTTTTGACAGAATGAACTGAGAAGATGTACTCTCCTTCTGTTTCTTACTTCTCCTTCTGTCAGCCATTTTTCCGGATGTGAATTCGGATTATTGACGGTCCGGATTATTGACGTTCCACTGTAACAATAAGTGAGGCATGACGCATTTGTAAAACAATTTGCTTAAGGAAAACAATATGACATGTGACAATGGGAGGGAAGGGGAGATGAAGAAGTGTGACATTTTTGGACAAAGAGAGAGGGGGTCAAATTTATTGAAGATAATGGAATCATTTACAGACAATCCTTAGTTATCAATGCTGTGCTGTCAAATCTGTACCCTAGAACCCGAATAACGTGAGTCACATTGTCGTTGCTTTTCAGGATAGCTGAAATATGGGGAGACATCGAAAGGACTCATACTCTGTTAACGCTGCTAAATAATTTTGAAGTGACTTCTTTTAAAGAATAGGTCGATGCGGAATAACACTCTACATGCAATGTAGTAATAAAGTGAAAATAACTATTTTTGGATTCAAATCATTGCATACAAAATTTGTCTCAATATGTTAACTCATTCAGGTACAGAACTGTTTGACACAAAATATGTTACCTGTACAATGCTTCATAAAAAAAACATCCATGGATCATTAATATATTACAAGAAACACGTTTAAAATTAATTCATTGAAATTCGTTTGATTCTTTAAAATATTTGGTTTTAAAAATAACCCACCAAGCAACTGCAGTCATACAAAATGTGAAACATATTATTACCACCAATCCTGAAAGAGTTAAAGCATCCTTTAAGATAAGCAATAATGCTAATAATAGTTCAAAAAATCAAAACTTGAAACCTGTTCGTGAAACCATTGCGTGCACCCATACGTAATCATAATCTTTATTTTGGTTAATCAGCGTATCTTTAGTCCGATTAATCAGCTCAATCTGATTAACTAAACTTGCTTAACCTCCTACATAACTGAGTTAAACATAAGCTTGTGATATATTTGATTAGACAAGAAAAAATATTTATGAGTATTGGCTAAATAACGTTTATACAGAAAAACGAAGATGTATTTCTTGTAAAAGTGACTCTAAGTTGATTTTCAACTTTTATTTTAACCTACCACGAGTTTTTCTTTTTAATACGCTTTTATTAGTTTCACTTGTGGGTTTGTTTGTTTTTATGTATGTATGTAATTCTGCATAAAAGATAAAATTCACGTTCTTTACAAACATAAAAGTAACATATTCAATACTATTCTTAATACTAAAAGCTAAACTATAGTACGTGATGATGTATTATAATTGTTTCAGTTGTTTGTGTATGTGCATGTAACTCTGAATAAAAGATAAAATTCATGTTCTTTGCAAATATAAAAGGAAAATATTTAATACAATTATTAATACTAAAGGCTAAATTTTATTACATGTTGATGTATTATAAGTGCATCTAAAAGCGTATTTTTTAGTTTTTTCAAACTAATTTTAAAGATTGTTATGTGAGCATGTTTATTATGTGGTGCCTCTATGGATCTAAGAAAGTGGCTTCTCAGATGCAGGAAGAAGTGAATTCATTTCCCTCTCTATATGTTATATTCCTCTCGTTTTGCTGTAAATCTTTCTGTGTTGAATTACTTGCTGATAAAACGTCTAAACTTTTAAGGCAACGACACGCCATACCTTCATTGTGATTATTAACTATTATACTACAACAGCGTATTTTTTTTTTCTCTCTCTTCACTTACTGTTTCATTCAACTTTATTAGTTATTTTATGAGAAATAACTCTACTTAGCGAAGTTTTTTAATGAAAAGAACTAATTTAAATTATTAAACTGCTTAGTACTGGCACAAAAACTTTTTGACGCTTTTTAGGGTTTTTTGTGCGCAATTTATCATTCACATACGACAATACTACCATGCTAAGCACAAAAACGGTATTTGTAGTCGATTTCAAACTAGATTGTATTCCTTAACATTTTGCTCGTACATGTATTTGATTCAGATCATACTTTTTCAGATTTTTTAAAAAATATTTCCGTGCTCAAATGATTTTAGAACATTGTATGTAGATAAAATACATCACAAATAACCACCTGGTGACAGCAATTCAAGTTGGTTGAAAAAAGTGCAGGATACGATTTTTGTGGCAGAACAGTGGCACGCTTAAAAAAAAAGCAGTGTTGTCAAAAAATTAAAGATATGCTAATTTTTACTGATTTGTACTTTGTACTTAGTATTTAAAGCAGTAATTAATACACTCATGTCCACTTATTAGAATGTTGGTAAAAAAGAATATCCCGCTACACTGTTAAAAATTCAGGAAACTTTTATGGTAAATGTTACTGTAAAAAGTAGCGTTTACAGTACAGAAAATTTTTACAGTAAATTGTACCGATAAAAAATTTGCGATTGCAGTGCCAATTGATGACTTACTGTGAGATGCACATGACACCCTATTTCCGCTTTCCTGATGAGTCTCATCTAATACAGTGGATAGTAAAGCAGTGCGTAAAAATTGGGTCTCGGGTTCGATCCTTGTCGTTCGTATCTCGCGCTTTTTAAATCTCGTTTTCTCTCCCGTAAAATTTTACAGTAAAAAAATATTTTACGGTGAAAGTTACTGGCAACATGGATGCCAGTAACTTTTACCGTAAAATTTCAGGAAAATTTTTAACAATGTAAGATAATACATTTTTAAGGTAACAAACCGCTATAATGCACATTTTTGATTCCAGGCAATCGAATATCAAACTTATACTGATTTTTTTTTCGTGGCAAATTAGCTATATTCCATTGATCAGGCTCGATGCATTTTTTGACACTAGAAAAGACTCCTGTGAACAATACATTGAACGACAGCACACTAGTCTGCTCTGCAGAAATGATGCAATGGAATCATGTTTTTTTTTATTTTCTGAGTTCTTTAATAAATCAAAAGTCAATATCATTACAGCTGATTACAAAATAGCGTGATTCAGAGAAAACAACCTTTTACTTCAGCGTCTAGATATTATGTACTACACTACATTTAAGGAATCCCGGTTAAAAAGAGATAATAGACTATAATGTGAAAAACATGGATCAGATAATGCCACTCATAAGATTAAGGGACGTTATTTTAATCATGCTTAAATCGTTTGATCACTTAGATCGGATAAAATTTTTAGATGCAAATAGACTAGAGTACTGTCATTATTTGTAACAGCTCAAATTTACGCATACAATGTGTTTGGATAATTAAAATTTTGGTGTGGTTGCTACACTGTAAAAAATGAATCTTCTTTTTACAGTATAATGCAGCTAGTTTTACAGTAATTTTACAGTAATAAACTCGACAAAACTGCTAGTTTCACAGTAGTAAACTGTAAAATTGCTAGTTTACAGTAATAAACTAAAAATGCTAGTTTTACAGTATATTACTATTTTTTATAGTTTTAAAATGGTTCCTCTGCTCCCAGTATTACACTGTTGTTTTTACAATTTAATGCAGCTATTTTTATGGAAATAAACTGTAAAATTGCTAACTTTACAGAAAAAACTATAAAATTGCTTTACAGTAATTAACTGTAAAATAACTGGTTTACAGTTTATTACTGCACTTTTAGTTTTAAACGGAAACCTCTGCTTTCCGTATTATACTGTAAAAACAACAACTTATTTTTGCACTGTAGTTTTAGGCAATTATTGTTTTATCTCTTAGCTATTACTCCCTACAGCTCTCGGTTAGTTGAAAGGTAACTTAAACTGAAAACGGACCGTTTTATGTTTCAACTTTCGTTTTATGTATTTTTGAATCGTTGTTTGCTCCGTTTTACTATATTAATTTAAGTATGGGAATGTAGGGAAAAGTGAAATGGTAAAATATTTGCAATGTTTGCAGCGACACCTATTCTGCAATATTTTAACCAAGTTTCTAGACATATAGTTGATTCTGTCTAAAAATAAATAGCTCCAAAGATCAACGACAAACATTCTATAAGTCATTTACAAAATATTTCTATCCTTTACTTTAATACTCCAAGGTTGGTTTTTCCAAAATATTTTTTGTTTTTTTCTATATAGTTAATTTCGTATCTACAAAATTGACTGTTTTGGCAAAGTCACAAGTTGATCACATGTAACATGTCACAAATATATCATAGTATGACACGTTGCTCTACGAGGTTCATCTCAATATGTTTTGCAAAACGCGTTATGAGTTTGCGTCACACATGAATTCCTGTTTTATTTATTTTTTTTTAATTATTTTAGATTTCATTAAATGTCTTATCAAGCAATTTCATTCTAGCATTTCGACAGTTTTATTGAGCTTAAAATTGCATAAAGAGTAAACTTTAACAAAATCGATGAACCACATAATGCTTTTAGCTTCTGAAGACAAGAAGCACTTTAAAAGTGTTCCACCTAACAATTTTCGACCTTAGCCATATTTATTTCGAGCTTCATATTTCCGGTCATTTTTCACTTCGACTAGATTGAGCGCTTGAGCTGATGCCAAAGACTTCTTGTTTTACATTTACACCTCATATTTCAAGTCCATCAATTTTTCCTTTCTTAATTTTCTGTCTTTTGAGGACATAAATATTCCTAATGCGTTGTACAAACATAACATCTTTACACACACACACACACAAAAAAAAAAAGCGAAATACATTTACATTTTATAACAAGATATATGAAGGGCCAGGGGGAAAAAGATGAAAGTGACCAAAAAGCGATTTCGAGAAAAACGAAGAACAGAGTTTGATTTCTTGTAACTCCTTTTGTAGTTAATAGAATTTTCATGCACATTTTAGTCGACTCTGATATTTTTCTCCCCTTGTTGTTCTACCAGATGATGTTAGTCCTTCATATCCCCTAGATAGCTCTAACATCTCAAAATTGACGAAAAAGTGACTTTCATCTTTTCTTCCCTGGCCCTTCATATATAATAATGCTGCTGGTAGCAGTTGTCCGAGAGAAATGAAATTTCACCTACTTTAGGACAACATCGATATAAGAAAATGATTACGAAATGAAAACAAAATTTGTATTTGTTACTTTCAAAATTCTAAAATAGAGGTTTTGGTAACATGTTGATCAATTTATAGCGTAATAGTCTAAGCTCCGACTTAGTTTGAATTACCCTCATCGAGTTTCCTAATAAGTTATGAATAAAAATGTAGGTAAAAATATTCCTAACACGAAGGCATATGAATGTCTAAACAAAAGTGTTCCAATCATAGGCGATTTGAAGTTCCAGTAGTTGGGTGACATCTGCAGTTTTTCTGCAGATGTCTTTAAATTTTGGAAGAAGCTGCAGTTTTTTGAAAATTAAAAGCAGATCTACATTGTTCATAAGTAACACTTAGTCGTCTCTAAACTGTACGTTTTCGTAAGAAAATGATTATGTGATTAAGAAATAATGTGCTTTAAAAAAATTTACCAAAAAAACTGCAGTAATTTCGCAGCTTTCTGCTAGATTTCTGCTTTAACTTGAAGATAACTGCAGAAAATCTGCAAAAGGACTTCATTATTGAAATTTTAAAATCACGGCAACACTATGAAAGGAGCACTTCCGCTTGGTCAGTCTTATACCATCGTATTTCTAACATTTTTATCTACCTTTTTATAGGTAGCATATTAAGAAACTCGAAGAGGGTAGGTAAACCCTAATCGGCCTAATCGGCTTTACTATGCTGTGGTTTTTAAAATATAATACAACTCACTTTGTGGTAATAAATTGTAAAATTATGGCAATAAGCTGTGAAATTTCTGCTTTAGAGTAATAAACTGTAAAATTAATTGTTTTACAGTTTATTACTGTGCACTTCACGGTTTTAAACTGGAACCTCTGCTGCTAGTATTATACTGTAAAAACCACTTTATTTTCTACAGTGTTCTGCCTGCTTAATTTCCCACCCCAAAAGCTGCTAACCAAACACAGATTTGGCCAAACATCCATATGGAGTGGTAGGTGGGGATTTAGTGCTACCCAAGCCACATCACGAGGAAGCCTGTGACAAATCAGGGTATCCATCAGGCTAGAGAAGTTGATAAATGAAGAAGAGAAAGTCATCTGACCAGGAGTGGGCACAGAAATATTTTTTAGGAAGGACACCAAAAAGTAAAAAGTACCCACCCCGAAAAGGCAGTTACTTGCATAACCATGCTGCATTTAACTCCTTGGAGCAGACCGCTTACTACCGCATGCGAAACACAAAAGTTACGGATAGCTGCTAACAGAAGGGTCAACTTTAGGATTTTGCACATCTTTATATTGAACAAGGAGCTCCGTGTGATTACCAAACACGTGCCTGCAGCAATCTGCAATGTTTGCGCTACAAAACAGTTGAAAACCTTAATATCCTTTCAAGCACAAAGGTATTTATTCAATACAATAGTATAAGTGCACCAATAGAATATAACATACTTTTGGCTTTTTTTTATTTGCAACGTAAATTGGGTATCTGTTATGCAAATTTGCATTTAAGTACTCTTCATCTTTTGTGCAATTATCTTTTCATAAACTACTGCTTTCCTAACTTCGGATTAATTTTTATTTTATTAATACGATTTTATTAGTTTCACATGTAGGTTTGTATTTATGTAACTTTGAACAAAAGGTAAAATTCACGTTCTTTACAAATATAAAAGTAAAAAGTTCAATTCTATTATTAATACTAAAGGCTAAACTATATTGCATATTGTTGTACTTACAATGGTTTCAGTTGTTTGTGTGTGTGTATGTAACTCTGAATGGAAAATCAAATTCACGTTTTTTGCTAATATAAAAATAACGTATTTCATACTATTATTAATACTAAAAGCTATACTGTATGGCATGTTGATGTATCATAGTATTCATGTAAAAGCGTATTTAATAGTTTTTTTAAACTAATTTAAAGATTATTTTTATTTTTATTATTACTTAACTTGTTTCAAGTTCCGTTTCTCCAAGACAATTTTAGCAGCAGCTATGAGCATTTCGCTCTCCATTACTTATATTCTTTCATTCTCACCAAATATAGAAAAAGGAGGCGAATTACGTTTCAAAAACTCCACTAAAAATCCTCTTCCTTGACCAGTGACTCAGAATTTCTTATTCTCTTAAAAGGCGGCCTCTTTTATGCTATTTTCTCTTCGGATAAAATTGCGCGGTTGAGCTGCCCATCAGAGATATTTCCTTATATTTTCGCTTTATGTGTTTCCTTCCGACAAAATCCACTCTCCTCCCATCAGTTTCTGTCAATCCCTCGAAAGTATTTTTGCTCACGCTCATCTCCGGGTGATATAATGTTAAGGGGGAAGTTGCAAAATATAGTACGGACATCGCTAGTTTTATAAGTGTGTTCTTGTGAAGAATAAAAAAGAAAGATAAATCATAAAATAAAAGTAAAATGCTTTGATTTTCAAGATCGCTATTGTTATTGCCTGATGTGCGGAAGTTAAAAGTGTTAGTAAAACTTGAATTATTGTAAGTCTTGATACATACATACTAAAGATACATTGGTGAATGTATACAAATTGATTAAAGGCAGTTCTATGGTAGTGTTACGTTTTTACTTTCTTCTACATCTAATATATAGAAAAAAGTATTGGATTCGTAAAAATTTTCGAACGTCGAATTTTGACTGATTTGCACGTTTTGAAGTGCGCTGAGTCCATTTCGATAATTTTTGGAAAATGTCAGTCTCTCTCTCTCTCTCTCTCTGTCTGTCTCTGTGTGTGTGACCAGTTACTTTGGCCGCGCTAGAGCAAAAACTACTGCGTGAAATCGAACAAATATTTTTGCACATATGTACCACCATGTAAACTGGTGCACCTGACGTTTTTTAGCGAATTCCTCCAAGGAGAGTGGAGCAATCGCAAGTTTTCTGCGCGTGAGTGCTTGCTATATCTCAGGAAGTAACCGTCGGAATCAAACGAAAATTGGACCATAGGTAGACCCTACTGAGTACATGTGCTGATTCAATTTGTGTGTCAATATCTCAAAGGGGGTGGAGCAATCGAGCGTTCTTCTTATTTGATGTAACTGCTATACCTCAAGAAGTAATGAACGAAATCGAACAAAAATTGATATTCAATAGACGTTAAAGAGTAAAAAAGCTGATTAAATTTTTGTGTCAATTGCTTAAAGGGGGGGTGCAATCAAGAGTGCTTATTTTGTCATTGCACCTGCTATATCTCGATAAATATTGCTGCGATTTGAATGAAATTTGGAAAAACACTAACCCAATATGGAAGCAAGCATCGATTAAATTTTGGCGCCAATCGCCCCAGGGTGAGGGAGGGGTGATTATTGCGCTAAGTCAACCATGCGAAAATTAAATTCATTAAAAAATCGCTTTCACGCTATTTAATTATCAAAACATCTGAAAACTTTCAATGAGTTGAAATTTTAACTGTTGCCAATTTCTTTTTACTAACAAATAAAATGTTTGCAATTAATCTAAATAAGGCTTTTGCAATTATTTCCAATTTCGCTCATTGATTCTGCATTTGTAGGGGTATTACGATAATTAGGAGATAGGAGCTTTCTCCAACTATTCGGGCGAGTATTTTGTTTTGTAACCGGAATTCATAAGATAGATATAGAAGAAAGTTTCGTGACTGCCACGACAGCTAGTTCCGACTGTATCCAGAAACTTGGTTTTCAGCATGCGATTCAGGTGTCGCATATTAAGCATTTCTGCTTTATATAAAGAGTGTTCAAATGAAAAGGTACCAAACGACATAAAACTGCAACTGTTAACAAGTTTCTTATGCCGCTATGGGAGAACATAGTAAGATTTACGTATGCGATTTATGTATCTAGTGTGGATCGGAGTATGCGCAGGTGCTGGTATGCGTAAAAGAGAAGAAACTCGTACAACGAGCACCGTCCAGTTAATGCGAAAGTACGTGTAAACACAGGATGGCTTTCAGATTGCAAAATTTGACAATAGTAGAGCAACGATGCTGAATCCGATTTATAACAACGGAAGGTGTTAAACCTGCCAGATGACGATCATGTACAGAAAGACTATCACACAAGTCAGTGAAAAAATGGAGTTTCCGCTTTCCACACGTCACCAAGGTACTGTCCGTCCGTGAAAACCGCGCCTAGCCCTCGCGAACCATTCCACTTAAAAAAGGGGGTGATGGGTTGTGAGAGGGAACTTTCCGAATGTATAATTTAAAACTTGTATTTTCTATCCTTTTGACATGTTCAACTAAACTATGTATTTGAAATTAGCATCGATCTACGTTGTTTGATACGGCTCAAAATGCTTCTTATTATTATTTCTCTTATTGTTATCTTACCTATCACCCCTATTTTGGTAAGATCAGAAAACACCTGACGCAAGCGTAAATACGCGAAAGGTTTCACCAAAGAAAATTAGACAGTAGATGGTGAATTAAATCGATTAGCACTAAATAATACGAAATTCATTATTTATTTTTAAAAAATAAAATGTCACTTTAAGCGAATTAATCTGACAGATGGGCAAATCGCCCCTTCACGAGAATATATGCTCCAGTTAAAATAACGTTATAAAACTTAGTATAAATGAGATAAGTGGTAGTAGTGAGCTAAATTAATTTTAATCATTATATTAATCTATACTAAGAATGTAAAGCTAAAGAGTTTGCTTGTTTGAAAGCGCTTGTCTCAGGAACTACTGGTTCGAATTGAAAAAATCTTTTGTGTTGAATAGGTTACGTAAATCGATTTTTAATACGTCACTGCTTTCAAAATATGAACTACGCTTTAATACGTTCTTCGTTTAACTAGCGAAATTGTTCCTATTTAAAGTTCATTTAAAATGTGTTTAAATTTTTAATTTTGAAGACCATAACAGTTAGATTAAGAAGTATTTATTTTTAGGGAAAACATGTATGTAATGTGCGATGGCGATTTTGAAGAAAAGTTAATCATGATATGGAAGTGGAAAATAGTTTTTCAAAAATTTTCTATTGCGAATGATATTTTTATGTCAATAAATGTAACTGTATTGTGTGCTAGTGGTACAATACTTTTATATAATTCTAAATTTCTCAGGAAAATGCTTTGTTCTTGCATTAGTCAACAGGTTAACAAAACCAAATAGCAAATGACTGCCATGATATTCAATTTAAGTAATCACATTTAGGTATTAATTGAAGATACAGTTGGATAAAGGTGATATGTGACAATTTTTAAATTTCTAGAAAAGCTTTCGAGAAAAATGTTGTGTTATTATTTTTTTTTCAATGGATTTTTCTCAACGGGTAAAACGGGGTCAAATTCTTAGTTACCAACCACTTCTGTGACTAAGGTCACATATGCTGATGGACTTATCAACTTCATCCATGGTAAAAAGTAAGTTTAAAAAATTATCACATATCACTTTTATCCACTTGCCCTTTCAATTGTAACGAATTTTTCAAAGCCTGTATACTCTTGTAGCAATTCCAAGGCATTTAGTTTTTATTGAGGTTTCTATTTTCGTAGAATCAGTCGCAATAATGTTTATATCAGTCAAGTTTTATAAAAACTTGACTAGATCGTCAAGATATAGTTCTGTCCCGGAAACTAAACGAAAGTTTTATAATATATTTTTTTACTCGAAGTCGTAATTGAAGGAGCTGAGGAAAATTTGCCATATTCAGCGAGTTTTACCGACGCCTCCTAAATATTAAATGCCTACTACATTTTCCTCCACACGGGAGACAGTTGTTCCACCTTGAGCGCCACCTTGCGGCCATCCGATGATGCCGTTGTTACAATGATAAATCCAAACAATATTCGAATTAAATTTTTTGATGAGTTAATTTTTAAATTTAAATTTAGAAATCAACCAATCGTTAATGGTTTTACTGATTACTGGCGGAAATCTTTCCCGTGATTTGTAAATAAATGTCCTGCACATACAGACAGTAAATAGCGTGTTCAATATGTCACCAATAAGTCTTTAAATTTTGCGCTTTTCTAAAAGTTTCGCAAAATTTCAAAACCTTAGACCTCGATAACGAACGGACGAGGGCACACAAATTTTACCTCAAAAGTATATCTCGTGTTGCTCTTTCGATTAGTACCCATTTGAACTTTTTTCATTATTACACTAGTCGTATAGTTCCTTAGTAAGTAATTGCAAGCATTCGTGCTTCGGTACATGTACTCCTTTCGTCTTTCTTAGGCTGGTAGGCGTTCTTTGGCGACAAGAGGGTCTAGGTAGGTGAGTGTCACGCGAGGCGGGTAAGGGACATAACGAAAAATGGAGTGATGAGTGTTTTATGGGATAAGATGACATTGCCATCATAGAATACAATCCCTCCACACATACGCACTTAGGCAAAACTATATTTAAGGGTGCCCCTTGGTGAAATTGGCGATTTTTATTTGGCGCCAATCCTGCTCACGTTAAACTAAACTATTAATAATGACTAAGCTAACATATTATATAAGCTAACTGATATATATATATATATATATATATATATATATATATATATATATATATATATATATATATATATATATATATATATATGTATATATATATATGTGTGTGTGTGTGTGTGTGTGTGTAAATGTATGTATGTATGTACATTTATATGTTTGTTCCTTATACAAAGCCACAGTTTTCGCTCGATTTTCATCAATTTTTGCACAGAGGTTCTTTGATGCACTAGAATTCCTAGGATGAGTTTTAAAGTTTTAAAAAATTTAAAAAGCTCAAAATTCAAATTTTTTGTCTCAAAATGGCCATTTTCTTTTAACTTTGAAGAGTAAATAGAGAGCCTTTGATCATGGAAATTGATTAAAATTGACACATTTAAATATGAGTATTTTCCAACAAAGATAACGATTAACAATGAATTATCAATTTAAGGCTCACCTATTTCATTTTAACATGAAATAAGTTAGAAACAATTATACTGGAGCTATATTTAGTACCCAGGCAACGCCGGGTAATAAGCTAGTAATAACTAAAATAACGAACAATAATAACAAACAAGCCAATTATCTAACTAAACTTTTTATGCAGACGCACATTTGCATTTTAAAATCTTACATTGAGTTTAGATTACATATTCTAGCACATTTGCATCAAAATTTACCGGTAAAAAAAAACATTCAAAAGTTACAAAATCCTTGTCAGGAATGAACCTAAGATCTGCGCGTTTCTAACGCGACGCTCTATCCATCCACACCAGTTTGTCTTAATTTTCAAACGCTATTCATTCACATAGTAAATAATAGAAAAAAGAAAATTGTAGACAGTGGATTGGATGTAGTTTTCGTCACTAGCGGGCAAGACAAGCTTTTAAAAATAAAAGTAAATCATTAAATTTGATGAAGAAATAGGGAAGATCTCGAGTGACAGAAAAACATGCTAGTAAAATCGTATGTAAGGTAAATTTTTTTAAACAGACTTAAACAAAGGAGGAGGTTATGTAATTTGACCGAGATCTTTTTTTATTTTTATGTATGTTCACCGATTACTCAAAGACGCCCTGACCGATTTCAAAAATTATCCATTTTGTAGGAAAAGATATACCTTCCAGTTGGTTCCATGATCTCATGTTCCCGGTTTGATAACGGAATCCAGAGGACAATGAAGGAAATAGTAATTGTAATCACAGTAATCGTATTAACGATTTTGCATGAAGGCTTTTCTGGAGCACATTATGAAATTCATTTCTATAGTGCTTTTATCTTCATGTAATACTGATAACAGATAACGTGCCACGTAAATACTATTTATTTCGCGAGTAACTTGTATTGCTTTGAAATATAACTTAGTTGAAAGCCGTTAATATATATATATATATGGCTTTGATTAAACTAACACACAAATAAATTCCAGAGAATAACAAATATTAGCTTTTAGTGTCAATCGTTTAAAAATTTAGACGCCCGTGGATAGATTCTTTTTTTTTCTTAGATAGTTTATTTTATGGAGCATTTGCTTGATAAAATTAGGTGAAGTTTCGTAAGGGGAACTGCACTTTTTTTCTGAAGTACATTTACACTAAAAAGAATAAAATAAAGATATTTTTGAAAAAAAAAAAAAAGGCCGTCTTCAGAACCTCAATCATTAATTGCTCTAAAAAGTTAAAAAAAAAAAAACTTTTATTCTTCGAACATCATGCATACTACTTTTAACCAAAAGTTTCGAAGTCGGCGCAAAAAAAACGGTAGATAAAACGATGTTTAATCATATTTTGCCAACATTCTTCAGAGAAACCATTGAAAATTAAGGACAGAATATTTGTATACTATTATATAAATATGCAGTTGGCAATGTAATGTGCGCAAATACGGTTAAAGAACCCCGATCCATTTGAATTTATATTTATAATTGAATGGTGGTTTTGTATGATTCTATTTATTGTTTTTGCGCCGTCTTCAAAACTTATGTTTAAAAGTAATATCCATGGTGCTTAAAGAATAAAATTATTTTTTAATTTTTAGAGCGATTACCAATGGGGGAGTTTCTTTCAGTCAAAAGTACTACTTTTTGTTATTGAAATTGGTAGAATGATATAAAAAAATAACATGGGCCCGGAAAATACTTTAATTTTCCCAACAGTTTATTTTTTATTAATTTTTTTTAAATACCCTACCTTGAATACGGGGCGCGGTTTTTATGACGTCAGTGGTGCACCTAACAGCTCTCTTTCCAATAATAACACCATTTTGCTTGACTTGAGTTGTCCAATCGCAGGAATCGGTGACATCACGACCTTCGTCATCTCACTACAACCAATTACCTCGCTTACGTGCACAACTGACGTCATGCGTAGAATTTTTTTTTTTTTTTTGGAATAGCATCTGCGCACCGGTTAAAATAATTCATAAAAAATACATAACTGTGTCAAAAAATTAAAAAAATGGTTAATTCCTATGTTTTGAAGCATGTTCTTTCAAAAAAAAATACTTTTGAAATTTCGGAAACTCCCCCATTGAAGTTCTGAAGTCGACTCTAATTTTTCCTTTTTTTTTAATAGCTTTAAAAAAGTCATCTCTTTGTATTCATGCGCTGTAAAAAATTAATGCTTTTACAGTATAATACAGCAATTTTTATAGTAATAAACCGTAAAAATTGCTGCTTTTACAGTGCTAAACTGTAAAATTGCTAATTTTACAGTAATAAACTGTAAAATTGCTAATCTAACAGTTTCTTACCGGGATTTTTACGGTTTTAAACTGGAACCTCTACTGCCAGTATTATAACGTTGGTTTTACAGTATAATACAATTACATTTTACGACAATAAACTACAAAATTTCTAACTTTGCAGTAAGAAACTGTAAAATATCTAATTTTAGTTTTTTACTGTGCATTTTACAGTTTTAAGTTGAAACCTCGGCTGCCAAGTTCATATTTTGCAGCGTGCAAAACATATTCATGAAAAAATATGTTTGCTTTTTTCATAAAATATAGATATATTTCTATTTACCTTTACCATTTTTTCCACAGCTGCATTGCAATTGAGAAACCGGGAACTAATCCTAACAGCTTCTAATTTCGATTTCCTAGTCTATTTACGAACACATTATTCTCATGACCGCTTCCGACAGCTCTCTTATGTGCTTTGTTTACACTCCTTTCCATACCTAAATAATCGAGAGGAGTGGAAGTAAATGAATAGATGTCAATGATGGCTGCATAAGTACAAGATTTCCCTGTAAATAAGTAGAAAACAAAAATAAATATTTGTTTATGATTAATAACTAATGATTCAAATTAAAAGGTCAACGTTAATAAATAAATTGTAATATTTTTAAATAATTACATATTAGCGTAATCGATATCATGGAATCTTTTCAAAAATCGCGATCGCAAATACGAAACTTTTATGCTTGAATATTAACATTCTGCACTTTCGGAGCATGTTTACAATAGTTCTTTTTTAAAAACCATAATCCCCCCCCCCCCCCGCCACCCCGGAATTCTTGATGCCTTTTTATTTAAAAAAATGTATATATGATAATAATCTCCCAAATTACCGAACTTCAAGTCCGTCCTACTAAGTTTGTGATCATGTTTAGTAGACGGACCCAATATTTTTCAATATTTTACCTGATTACAAAAGATAGCTTTTTCCTTCTGATATCCATCTATTTAAACAAATAATGCTGCTGCTGCTTTTTTTAAGATTAATTTTGAATATTACATTGAATTTATGAGCAAAAAAGGCATAACTTCAAACATCTTGCCTCAAGATAAAAATGTCAAGGGTGACATTTTACTGATTTCATTTCAGAAAATGCAATAACTTTGTTGAGAAAATAGTTAAAGAAGACTAAATTTATGAATTATTAGCAAATTGGGTCAAATGTTTTTTCAACTTCAAGCATGCATGTGTATTGATTTGGTTTTTTATTTGCATAATGTCTTTATTATTTGGATTTTTAAATTTAATATTTTTTTTTTTTTTTCAAAAAAGGTTTGCGAGCTTTTTTTTTTTTTTTTTCAACTTTTTTCATATCACATTGTAATTCAGTTGAGATGTATGTTCGCATATGTGTAGGAATTTAATGCAATATACTGACTTCTAAAACCAATAAATTAATTTTAAACTATATATTTGCTCTCCAATGTAAGGAACTGGTATTTCATATTTCGGAGCCCAAACTTTCCTCTTTATTTCGATATCTTCGTCTTCCAAACTTCTTCGGCTTAGAGTTTATTTTGTTCAGATGCTCTAAACGAGCGAATGATTTTGACGGAATTTATTTTTATCATACGACATATGTTCGTTACAAGAATTCCAGTTTTTACGGATAAAATTTCTAAGAATCCGTCTTTTAACTTGCCCTTGAGCATTATTACATCAGAGTTATTTTTTTTTGACGGAAGTACACTTTTCAAGGAATTTTCTTTTCATCTTCTTTTTCCGATTAGATGGAATTTTTGAGCTGGCGTCAACCAGACGCATCTATATCACCCTTGCTTTATGTTTTCCATCCTATTAAACATTTCCCCCTATTACATTCAAGTACTGTCAGTCCCCTGCGAATGCTTACGCTGTTTTGATCCTTGAAATGAATCCGGCAGGAATGCGCAACAATGCCATTATGCCTAAAGACATACGCTACTTTAATTCTGAAAAAAAAAGAAAGAGAAACATTTTGTGCCTCCTCCTTTCGTAAAGAAAAATTTCCGCGATGCAAAAAATGAACTGTTACTTTTACAGTATAATACTAACAGCCAAGGTTCCAATTTAAAACTGTAAAATGCACAGTAATAAACTGTAAAACTTGCAATTTTAGTTTCTTACAGTAAAGTTAGCAATTTTACAGTTTATTGTCGTAAAATTTAGCTGTATTATACTGTAAAAACAACAGTGTTATACTGGCAGCAGAGGTTTCAGTTTTAAATAGCAAAATGCAAGGTAATAAACTGCTAAAGTAGTAATTTTACAGTTTATTACTATAAAATTCGCAATATTTACAGTTTATTACTATAAAACTAGCTGTATTATGCTGTGAAAACAACATCATTCATTTTTTACAGAGCGGAAATTTCGAGGTGGCTGAAAAAAAAAGTTTTTCTTGGGTGGAGATGGTTCGGAAAATTTGGAAAAAAAATTTTTAAATTGATGTTTACGAAAAAAAATGTAATTTTCACCATATATTCTCTCTGAAAACATTGTTGCAAACTATTAAGAATTGCATGAAATCCATTTTTGTTTTACTAAAGGTATGCATATTTGACTACTATGCACACATTTACTGTTTAAACACATATCTTTTCTCATCCATAAATGCCAATAGCTTTTCTCGCTCGAAATACGAAAAATTATCCAATTTAGCCAAATCATCATTCAAACCGATCATTTGGAATAAGATATAATTTTGATTTTTATGATTGCTAAGCAATCTTCTTGACAATTATTTGCGAGGTTTTGTTTTTTTTTCTATTAATCAATAAGATTATATAATTTTTGAGCAGAAAATTGCTTTCTTAAAAGCAGTTTATTACATGCATTTATACAAATGCGTTAACATCTATACACACACACTAAATTGACTTTTTAAAACTTTATCAATTTCAATGATTGGTATTAATATAATTCCCTCTTGCTACATGTATAAATTTAGTTTTAGTGAGATAAATAGCAAGTAATACTTGTAATATGTTCAGAGACATTGAACTGGGACAGCTTCTTGCATTTATCAAAGTTACTGTTTTCCTGTTTAATATTGAGCATAAACGAAAGCATTTGAATGTGAGTATTTTAATTTCTGAGTCCAATATTTTCAATTTTTACGGGCGGAAACAAACTCTTTTGGAAAAAAGTGGAACAAACTTTTTTCCCCCAAAATTTCCGATTTTTTGCAGACTCATATCTTGACCCAAATTATAACACATTAATAAGAAAAAAAACAGCTAGGAGTTTACTTTTATTGATAAAAAAATAAAATTTTGAAAAATCAGACCACGCTGTTAAAAAAGACAAATTTTTAGATCTTCCTAAAATTTATTTAACAGCTTCTTAAACATATTTAAGAAATCTAAATCTTGCTTATTTAACGCTTAATGTTAAGATGACTAAGAAGCTGTAGGTCTAATACTAAGAATTCATTTAAAGTAAATGCACGTGTATTTTATGAACAACTTTTATTGATCGAAAACTTTTACACAAACAATTGGTTATCTGTAAATCTACATCTCATAATATAACAAAGATTCAAATGAACCAGATATACCTTAACATAACCCAAAGGATTAGAAAATCATGAATTGTATCTGCAGTGTCTGTCGAATATATGATCAATAATTGCAGCAAGTAATTGTAGGGTTGATTATCTTAAAAGAATGTTTATTTATTTGTATAAATGTAGTGAAACGTTTTTTTGTATTAACAATGTTAACTATATTCTGAAATAGACGATACACAGAGAATAAACGTCATATTTATTTAGTTCATCATATCTATTTCGTTATATATATGTACAGTGCGTCGCAAAAGTTTAAGCGCAACCGAAATCTTTTGATAAGACGAAAAGTATACACCAAAAAGCTTTGAAATTTTATTGTAATTAAACAAACAGCTTACAAACGAATGTTTCGAATTTGGAAACAATTCATTGAAATTAAAATACGATTACATGATGAAATCAAAATTTAGCTGTCGCAAAAGTTTAAACACAAAAACGGAATACATATGTTTTAGAAAGCGTAAAAGTCTTTTAGTAGTCTATGGTGTTACCGTTGCATCTGATGAGTTCGAATATGCGATTTTTCATCGATAGCACAAGATTATGGAAGGTTTTGGGAGTTAGTCTGTACCAGGCTTCCTCGATTGAAGATTTAAGCTCTTGAACAGAGCAATACTGCTTCCCATTCTGGTATACGTCACGTGCGAGAATTCCCCAGATGTTTTCTATGGAATTTAGATACGGGCTGAGTGCTGGCCAGTTCATTACACTAATATTTTGAGAAGCAAGCCATTTTTTCGTACTACGGGAATTGTGTATTGAAGCGTTGTCTTGCTGAAAAATCCAATCAGGATCACCTAGGACTTCACCAAATGGTAACAAATGCTTTCTCAGGGTATCTTGATACCTTTCTGAATTTTGTCTAGCCTTTAGAAAGCTAAGAGAAGTTTGTCCGTTGAAGCAAAAAGCGTCCCATACCATGACTGAGCCACCACCATGTTGCCTACTGAATACGCACTTCGGATCTTTCCTCAATTCACGCCAGTAGTATGAGAACCCATCTAGACCGTCTAAATTCCATTTTTTTCATCAGAGAACACAACAGTAATCCATTCGTCACCAGGGGTGCCCATCCCCCCCAAGCTCAATGGCGCAAATTCCCCCCCAAAAATTTTGCCAACCCTCTTTTACTTATTTTTTATTTTTAGCGCTCTCTATTTTTTTATATTTTTTATTTATTTATTTTTTAATATTTATTTATTTTTTAATATTATTTATTTATTTATTTATGTTTTATTACAATTATTATTATTTAAAAAAATTCTGCTCTACGCCACTGAAAGTTATCATTTTATTATGACTTAAAAATAGACACTGAAGGTATAAACTGAATGCAACACTTCTAATCACATGATTTTTACGCACTATTTGTTTAAATAGGGCTGGGTGAAATAAACAGAATCTGAAGGGATAAGATTAGTTAAAAATATTTACAATAAACAGCAATAAATTAACTAAATAAACTTGCTTGTGCTAGGCAAATGAAAATAACTATTATAGTACAAACAAACATTTTCGTAGATTAATGAGTGTCATATAAATAAAACAATCATTTCAACTCGATCTTTGATAGTAAAATCAAACATTGAAAGACAATTCAAACGTTTAAAAATATAACGCATAAAAAGGTAGACAAATACCATTGTAATATTTATATGTGTTGACCAGCCAAAAGCGTGAAGTCGTAAATTTCCACGAAAATTTTCTCATTTGGGAGTTTATAATGAGGCATAAAATAATAAAATCAGATAATAAATTCGGGTGGGCTAAATATAATAAAAATAGCTATGAAAATGATTAGTAATTCCCAATAGCAACAAGAAATTAAATCAATGATATAACTTACACTTAGCAAATGAAAATAATGCCTCTTTGCCTGGACCGTCATTTCAAACTTTTCCATCGGGGGCAATGGGTATGTATTCAATGTAAAATATGCCAAAAAATAGTGAAAACACAGCCCACTTGCAGGTAAACACATTGGTTTCCCAAAGCCGGGGGGGGGGGGGTTGACTCTCTGACCCCCTAAATGACGGGCCTACCCTCCACTTCGTAAGAGTCCAGGTGCCTCTCAAATGGTAATAGCCATCAAGAAATAATTGTGCAACATGATAGAATCTTAGTCCCGTTAGAAACAAACAAATTAACTTCTCAGGCAGACACTAAGAAATTCATTTTTTCTCCCTTTCAACTTTTAGCCCAATATTCATGTGCCATAGCTATCGTGGAACCAATGAATTCCCTATTTCAACGCATGCATAAAAACAGTTCAAGATTTTCAAGATGCAAGCCATGCCCATATATAGCCACTTAAAACTATGAACCGTCATTAATACTAATAAACCAGGTGTTTGGTGGTTATATATATACAGGGTGCGCCAGAGAAACTTACTTTTTTGAAAAAATTCCTGCGCGGTGAGATGGCTGCGTAGAAGGCCGAGAGTGGGTGCATTTGGAACGGGAAATCTTCAAGTTTTGTTTTCCCTATAAAAAGTCGCCATCGTGTTATGGTCAAAAGAACAGCTCGCCTTTGCCGTCGAAAGCTACTTTCCGAACGGCCGTGAATACAGCTCGGTACAGGACCATGATCGAGGAATTCTTTCTTCCCAGCCTCGAAGAAATGAACATTAGGGACGTGTGGTTCCAGCAAGATGGAGCCACAGCACACACTGCACGAAATTCAATGAATTTGTTGCGACAACATTTCCCCGACCACCTCATCTCTCTCAGAGGCGATCTCCCATGGCCAGCAAGCTTCCCAGATTTGGCGCCATGCGATTTTTTTGTGGGGTTATTTGAAATCCCTGGTTTATGTTGATCGACCACGCACAATAGCCCACCTCAAGAATAACATTCGCGACGAAATTGCCAACATACCAATTGATATACTGCAAAGAGTGCTCACAAACTTTAAAAATCGTCTTAATCAGTGTATGCTTAATGGGGGTCATCATTTAACCGATGTCATTTTCAAGACTAAATGAAAAAAAAAATATGAGATATTGTATTCTCAAATAAAAAAAGAATTAAAACAATAACTTAAGTAGTTTTGTTTTTATTGAAATTTCAAAAAAGTAAGTTTCTCTGGCGCACCCTGTATATATAAATACATATAAAGTGTACCTTTTTGAAATCAAATAACAAAGTAAGATAGTTTTAAAATACTGTTACAAGGAATGTTTAATATAAATCTTACCTTGAAGTTGATGGTGCATTTTGTATATTTGTCATTGTCACCCTTGAAACAATGGAGCCTGCACCCGTGTTACTAGTCGCTTTATCCCAAGTACTACTGCCTTTCTTAGCAGCTTCAACTTTGTACTTGATATTAATATTATTTCTAAATTTATATGCATGCTTTTTGCGACAATGTTCAGTCCATTTGTCTTGTCTGTGCATAGTGTTGCAAAGTACTTCTAAACATTTATATTTGAACGAAGTTTTAAGAGCTCTAGGCATCTTCGAATGATTTCTTTTAAAATTTCACAAAACTTGAACCGCCATTTACTATGAACGCGACAAACTGCTACAAAATCGTCGATAACAGCGTATCTCACATTAATATGGCAACATTACGGTAGGCAGAAACTGTGACACTCCGCATTGAGAAATCTTTATCATCTAGTGTTAAGATTAAACTGAACTGAAGTGTAAAAATAATAATAAAGTAATAAAAATAATAATATCTGACGTTGGAATACCCGTAGCTAATGACTTGTAATTGTAATGTAAGCTTGCTAATGTAAGCTGGAAGTTCCTATTTTGCATTTGAGCCGAGATTTGTTATGGTGTCAGTGGTAATGCTGAAGTTGAATTGATAGAGTATCTTTTTTTCCCCCGCCTATCAGTCTTATTCTAATTACTTAGCAACAATTCAGATACAAATCGTTCTACAAGAAGTTAATATTTTTCGATATTAACTTCGCACAAAAAAAAAACTTAAATAAAAAAAAAAATGTAAAAAAATTTAATAAATAATTTAAATCGAAAAAATAAATTAATAAATAATTTGAATTAATAAATAAATAAGTTAAAAAAATCCCCCCCAAAAATTTTGATGGCGCAACTTGCGCCATAATCCCCCCCTGTGGGCACCCCTGTTCGTCACTATAATGCATATGATGCTTTGCCCATTGATGCAGTCTTGCTTGTTTGTGACATTTTTTCAGAAAAGGTTTGCGAGCTAACTTTTGTTTTTTGATAAATCCTGATTCTTTTATTCGTCTGCTTATGGTATAACGTGATAGTTTTGTTACAAGTCTAGTTTTTATTTGAATAAGTGACAAATTTTCAGTTAAGGCCAGTTTTTTAATTTTTCTATCTTCACGAAAGGTAGTTTTTCTCTGTCTTCCTGAGCGAAACGCAGGTTTAAATTGATTTCCACGTTTCAGAACATTATAAATACCACGTTTAGATCGATTTAAAATCACTGAAATTTGCATAAGACAGTTACCTTCTGTTTTCAGCTTCCAGAGTTTCACATCTTCTTCAGACGAGAACTGTAGTGACTTCGGCATCTTGATAACACTTTAAGCCATTGCTGCACTATATAACTCGTTCAAAAGAAACGCACTGGTTCTTCACGCATCACGTTTCAAGAGATATTTGCATAAAATCTTATCTGTGCATAAACTTTTGCGACAGCCAAAAAATATCTTTTGTATTTTCTGATTTTCGTTGCAGTTATATTTTTCAAAACTTCAAACACTTAATTAGGATCATAGTAGCCACTTACAGTATAAATATGAAAGCATTCTGCCTAAAAGATTTCTTTTTATTCAAAAATTTGCATAGTGCTTAAACTTTTGCGACGCACTGTATTATAATTTTCAAGGAATATGCAGACGTGTAAAACAATACTGAAATAAAAATAGTACTGTTCTAAGAGACTAGTACTAGTGTATATTAATATCATATTAGATATTTTGTTAATAAATTTTTTTTTCTCCCTCGATGCATTTAGGAGGTAGACAATTTAATTAACAAACGATATTAAGAACGATATTAATTTAAGTAACAAACGATATTTTTGTCAGTTTTTAATACGCTTTTATTAGTTTCACTTGTGGGTTTGTATGTAACTCTGAATAAAAGATAAAATTCACGTTCTTTACAAATATAAAAGTAATATATTTAATACTATTATTAATACTAAAGGCTAAACTATATTACATGTTGATGTACGAGTATTATAAGTGTTTCAGTTGTTTGTATGTAACTCTGAATAAAAGATAAAATTCACGTTCTTTGCAAATATAAAAGTAATATATTTTTTACTATTATTAATACTAAAGGCTAAACTATATTATATAAACTATATTACTTATATTACATGTTGATGTATTATTATAAGAGCATCTAAAAGCGTATTTTTTAGTTTTTTAAAACTAATTTAAAGATTATTAAGGAGATGATGTTTCCAAGCTGTTTTTCTTTTCTATTTCATTATGTTTAGAAAAGCTTTGGTTAGTGTTATCCTTTTGTCGAGAAAGAAAATGTTGAATCTTTTGTGAGGGAACAAAATGCAGTTCCGTAATAAAGAATCTCCAAACATTCCTGAGCCGATGACATAGCTTACTTTTTCCTTTTTCACATCAAAGTGCTTGTAAACCTGACGAATCAAAGAGTGCTTTTTGAGCCTGCACTATTTGAAAAGTTTTAATATCCCCAAAATTTAAATATGTGTGTGGTTAAGTTAATCACGACCCCCCTCCCCGCCACCCCCCCCCCAATTAGATTGTTAGACTTAATAGCAAAAGACTTATAAATACTTTTTTTATGGTTTTTGGCAACAATTAAAAACCGGAAAACTAAATGAGAGCATTATGACAGAGAAATCAACCTGAGAAAAAAAAATATTTAATAATAATTAAAATGGCATTAAACTTAAAAATTTTACGCATTACTTCAAAAAAAAAAAACCTGAATGGCATTTTCGTTGACAGATATCTACGCAGACTGGACGACAACAAATTTCCAACAAAGATGGAACAATCAAACATTCTTTCAGCCTCAACGGATTAAGCGGAACACGGATTACTGAGACTCAAATTGTCGAAATTGTGTAGTAATTTCTCAAAAGAAGAAATTACATTTTGCTGTGTCATTTCCTTTGCATAGTAAAGGAAGTATTGTAAATGCAGAAATTTTTCATTTAAATTTAAAAGCAAATTTTTATTTTACTCGCCCACGGTAGAATGTTGAGTAGTTTTTACTTTACACCTATAATTGCATAGATGGCCAAATAATTAATAGTCTTTATGACAAAATCGGAGTGACTGTTTGTTTGATGAGAGTCTGTACGTTTGTATATAACTCGTACAATTTATAAACGGTATACAGTAGATTAGACGTTTGAAAATTTCGTATATAGGGTCTGTTGGGTTTATTTGTGCTTCTCCTCTTTTGATTGCATTCTGATGCTCCAAAAGAAATCGTTTACTCCTTATATATATATATATATATATATATATATAACTAATACGTAATACCAAGGCGAAAAATCTATCTGAAAATGAGACTTCGATTTTTTTGTCAAAAATATTAGGATATTTTTAAAAATCCCCAACAATCAGCGTTAAAATTGTCGATACTTAGAAAATGTTGTCTGTAGAAGCATTTCTGAAACGGTTAGCAACCAGCTATAGAAGTGTAAATATTCCACTTACAAGTTGAATTCAGGTTTTATTGCTCCAAGTTCAGAGCTTAGACTCTAAAAAAATAAAAAAAAAACATTGCCTTTTTCTGGCAATTTTTATGTTTCCCAAATTTTCACAAGTGTGGAAAAGTGTCGAAACAGCTATTTTTTTTCAAAAAGTGGTCATTCTAACGAGCGTGTATGAGTACACACGCCAATATTACTATTTTTTATTAATTTATTTTTCAGTTGTTAAAAATCATTTATAACTTAATAGGAAAAACATAGAGTGGAGTCCACGTCATATTTTTTAATGTCATTTACTTAAGAAAATGTAACACCTGATGCCGATTACGAAAGAAATTCTAGTCTGTCATTTTTCAATCGTGAAGTTAAAGGAAAAATTCTTAAGGCTCCTATAAAAACGAAGTGTGTGACGCTTGGATAATTTTCAAGAATTTCTATAGTAAAACACTTGAGCATTAATAAAGGTTGTTAAATTCTTTCTTTTTAGAAGAAGAATAGAAAAATCTTCGAAGTTTTACGGATAAAATTATTAAGTGAGGAGAGATAAAAAGCACCTGTGTGTCACGCGCTCAATGACCCGAGTGTGTGATAAATCTCGACACTCTCACAGAAGGCGTGTGTCAGACAATTCACGCGCTCTCCTCGCGGGCTCACGCGTCGCACAGCACTCACGCGCATGAGGATGAGAGTAGATAGAGGATGAGAGAGAGGAGAGGAGATGATAGAGATAAGTACGCACCCAGCTCGTCCCTGCTCCATCGATATAGAGAAGAAGTAGAGATATAGAGAGAGAGAGAGATAGAGAGGAGAGTTTGTGTGTGGCGTGGCGCTGGCCAGAAAATTATCGGAGAAATTTGAATTTTGCTCTGTGTGTGGTGTACGTGTGATAGGAGGAAATGCCTCGCCGTCCTAACGAGACACTTCAGCTATATAGACGCTCTTTAAGGGGTATGGTGATCGGACTGAGATAGGGGAGGTGGTCATCGTTTCAATGAGCTGTTACCAACATGGATGCATGCAACTGTGCACGCGCGGCTGTGCGCGCGCTTCGAGGGTTGAAGAGAGGAGGTAGAGATACATAGAGGGGGCAGTGCAGCCAGAGTGACGTCGACCGATTGAGTCGACGGATTCACGACAAGGCGCGGCGCGACGCGCTACACGCAAGTCTCTGGTATCGTCGATCTGCAGCACGTACAAGGTACCTGGATGTTCTGTGTCGCTCTCGAACTTTTCCCGTAGACTGGTTGCACGTGGCCTGCATTCTTCACGGCGCCCGCGCTTCGAGGAATGGTATTAATCACTCTCAGCCACTGATATCCTTCGTTTGGAATGGTGCCGGTACAAGAGCGACGGGTGGGATGTTGGGCATTAAGGTGGGGGAGAATGTGGTTCGCAAAGACGGCCAGGGGTGGGAGGGGGGACGGGTGGAGCGAACGCATGGGCGTTGAAGGTTAGTGGATGGGAGGGACGGGGGCGGGGGGGCAGGGAGGCGGGGGACGTGGATGGGGGGGGGGTGGGGGGGGCTGGGGGTGCGGGGAAGCGGGGGGGAGGCGAGACCGATGGGGTGGGGGAGCCGCGACGGGGCGGCGGGGGGCGGTAGTGGCGGGTGGTGGGGGGGGGGCGGGACGGGGAGGGCGGGGGAGTAGGGGGGGGGTGTGGGGGGATGGGGGCGCTTAGGGGTGGGGGGGGGTGAAAGGGCGGGGGGGGGGGGGGGGGCGAGACGCGGGGTGGAGGTGAGGGGTGAGGGTTCTGGGGGCGAGGCCGGGCGGGGGCGGGGGGGTATGGGGGGTGAGGGCGAGGGTGGGGGGGCGGAACGGGGGTGATGACGGGGGGTGGGAGTGGGGGTGGGGGGGGGTGGGATGGGCGGGGGGGGGGGGGGGGGGGAGTGGAGGGGTTCGGGGGGCGTCATGGAGGGGGGGGGGGGGGGGGGGAGGGAGGTGGTGGGGGTACAGGGGCGGAGGGGGAGGGGGGGGGGGGGAGGGATGGGGGAGGGTCGGGCGCCAGGGGATTGGCTGGGCGGGGGGGGGGGGGGGGCGGGTGGGGGGGGGGAACGGGTAGGGGTGGGGGAGGTGTTGGGGGCGGGGCGGGGGGGGCCGAGGGGGGGTGAGGAGAATGGGTGGGGGGGGCGGGGGGAGAGCGTGGGGGAGGGGGGGGGTAGGGGAGGGGGGATGTGGGGGGGGTGGGTGAGGGGAGGGGGGGTCGGGACTGGCGGGTGGGGAAGTGGGTTGGCGAGGTACGGGGGGGAGTGTGGAGGGTGGGATCGGTTGGCGGCGAGGGGGTGGGAGAGGGGGGACAATTAAAATATATAATACTACCACAACTGCGACTCCAACACGGGGTGGTGGAGAGGGGGAGGGGCGACTGAGAGAACAGGGGATGGGAGGGGGGGTGCGGAGAGGGGTGGGTTGGGGGGGGGGGGTAGGGTATGGGGGGGTAGGCAGGGGGGGAGGGGTGGGGGGTGATTGTGGCGGTGGGCTGATGGGAGGGGGGGGTAGCGCGGGGTGGCGTGTGGATGGTCGGATATCATTGTAGTCTGGCGCGCTTCTTAGGTGGTTACTGTACTTTTGTTTTTTTGTTTTTCGTATTACGTTGGATTTTTGTGGGATTGATGTGGTTTTTTTATCTTTTTTATTTTTATTTTATTTTTCTGTTTTTTTCATTGTTTTTTTTATTTTTATTTTTTTTTTTTTTATTTTTTTCACTTGTCTGTTTTTTTTTTTTTTTTTATTCTTATCTTAATTTTCTCTTCTTTTTTTTCTTTTTGTTTCGTTTTTTATTTTTTTTTTTATCTTTCACATTTTTTTTTTCTCTTTTTTTTTTTTTTTTTTCTTTTTTTTTTTTTCTTTTTTTTTTTTTTTTTTTTTCAGGCGATAGTCATCGCATACGTGTGTGGCGTCGACGTGGAGAAAGATCGAATCCGGCAGTAACTGTGGAACGCCCCACAGCGCGACAACGTGGCATAATGGTTTGGGGCGCTATTGCATACAATTCCGTATCACCTCTATTTCGTATTCGGGGCACTATGACGGCCCAACGATATGTAGATAATGTACTGCGGCCGGTGGCAATCCCCTACCTTCAGGGTCTGCCAAATGCAATTTTTCAACAGGATAACGCCCGGCCTCACAGTGCTCGAATCAGCCAACATGCTGTACGAGGTGTACAGATGCTTTCCTGGCCACCATACTCCCCTGACTTGTCACCAATCGAACATGTGTGAGACGTGATTGGACGCCGTTTGCAGAACCTGCCACTGCCTCGTTCAGAGGACGAACTGTGGCAAATGGTTGAAAGGGAATGGAGTGCCATCCCTCAGGACACCATCCGCAGGCTTATTGACTCCATGCCTAGACGTGTTTCTTCGTGCATCGCTGTCCGCGGTGGTCCTACTTCTTACTGAGCCGACGCCGTTCTCGCTCTAAATTTTGCTTATTTATTTTGAAATAAATCTCACTTATTGTTCCATGCTGTCTCTGTCTTCTTACCAAATTTCATCAATTTCTGACCACTCCTTCTTGGTGTTGCATTTTCAATGTCGAGCAGTGTACTTCTCGGTCAAGATATGTTTTATTTTTTTAGGGGGGGGACTGTGGTGTTAAAATTTTTGATTTTATCTTTCATTTATCTTGATAAATTAATAGCAATAAAAGTGATGTTAAAATTTTTATTTAGATATCAAATTTCAAGTAATTTAAGGACGTTTATTTTCAATTAGTTTTATGAAGCTTCATATTTTGAAATAATTTGATCCTGGTAGAATAAATAGCCTCATTTATTTTCCCTATACGACACGTCTACTTTAATGTAAAGTTTTTAACTATAAATATGTAACCAAAATATATGAAAAAAAGTGATTTTTGTTTTATGTTATCTTGACTTGCTTAGTTTCAACTACAAAAAAAAATACAGTCTGTATTGCATTTTTAGTACTTTAAGCAGTAGGTAAACGTACTAATAAATATTTAGCCTCATATCAAAAGTGAAAACAGTATGTCAAATTCCAAACACAAAAATATGCAGGAAGTGTATTTGATAAAATTTAATTCAGCATAATTCCATCTTTTTGTGCTGTCTCGAAGAACTGACGAATACACTCTACTAAAATTAACATTAGTTATCAGTTTTAACGATTATTTTCGGCAGATATTTTTTGAGCCTGGTGCTTTAGGTTTGACAGGCTCAGCAGAAGCCAAAATAATGTTAAAAAAGACGAAAATGTGAAGAGTATTAAATAGATGTATTTTTACTATGTATCAATCTATCTAATATATATTTTTAAAATCATGTAATAAGTTTTTTTACGAACAATTAAAAAAAAGAGTGAAAGAAAAAAAGAAAGACAATAAAGAAAAGAAAACATATAAATTTTCAAGTTTAAGGAAGCTTGTATACTTGAAAGTGTCATC